>JARQOD010013001.1:0-17471 GCA_033576555.1 Oophaga sylvatica | reverse complement strand
AAACGAGGGGGTTAGTGAGACCCCAAGGAAACATCGTTTTAAAAAAGAAATCTATTTTTTTCTTTGGGGAAAGTCAGGGCACTTCATTATAAACTGCCCACCCCGTTCTCGAAAGACTACTGCAGCACTCATTCATTTTGGGTGTTGCGAGAGGGGGTTTCTGTCGGGCCCCCTCAGCTCCGGGGGGAGATTGCGCAACGATTTTGATTTTCGGACTTAAACCCCGTTACCTTGAGGACGTTGATGTGTAAACGCTCCCATTTTTAAAATTTTCCTGGGTGTCCAGTGAGTTGTAAGAAAAATAATTCTCATTGCTTTTTTTCCATCAACTCGGGTTACCAGCTTGGGTGTCTAGCTTGCATGGCTCAGGGGCAGTGGAAATTTTTACGGATGTCCTTTGCCTGAAACGGGGGACGTTCAGGAAAGGCTACTCCGTAAAAGGGGAAAACTGGGAGGCCCCCTGCCCTCGACCAGTGGATCAGGAAACAACCCTTTGAGGGTTCTTATGGGTAAAGATCAAAGGAAACTGTCCTTTTGCTTATCTCTTCCCCCCCCAACTTCCCATTTTCTAGGGCCCCCCATGGCTGCAGGTCAAAATCTACCATTAACGGGGACCAGGAATTACACTTTCCAGAAAACGATGGCCCAAAAGTTTCGTTCCTGTTCCAAAAGGGAAACCCATGTCAGCCCCGAATCCCCAGTGTATCCCGGACTGTGGGATTTATTGACAAGAAGAACGCTGCCCCAGCTTCCTCCTCACCGTCCATTTTTTGTCCAATTAAAAATTTTTTGCCGGGAGCAGAGATACCTTTGGAAGATCTACCCCCTGGGGGGGGGCCCCGGGGCAAAGGCTTTTAAAGGTTAATAGCAAAATCGCAAGGGTTAAAACCCCTCTTCTTTAGGTGAAATCTTTTTTGAAAAAAAAACCCCCCCCCCCCCCCTGCGTAGACAAAGGGGAACTCAATAAGGTTTAAAATTTTAGAAACCGTTATCCATTGCTTTAATCCCTGAGTTATTGGAGAGAGTGCGAATGCCAAAATTTTCTCTAAACTAGATCTTCGTGGGGCCTATAACTTAGTCCGTAATAGACCTGGGGATGAATGGAAGACTGCATTCAGGTCACGCTATGGACACTTTGAATATCTAGTTATGCCTTTTGGTCTGAGTACCGCCCCAGCCACTTTCCAACACTTGGTGAATGACATCTTCAGGGATCTCCTAGATACATTCATGGTGATTTATTTGGATGATATTCTAATTTTTTCTAACTCCACAGAGGAACATCATGGACATGTGAGAATGGTCTTGGAACGTCTAAGACAAAATCATCTTTACATCAAACTTGAAAAGTGTGAATTCCATAGGACCGAAATTCATTTCTGGGGTATGTACTGTCTACACAAGGAATTAGTATGGATGGAAGCAAAACCCAAGCCATCAAGGATTGGCCAAGTCCTAGAAATGTGAAGGAGGTACAGCGCTTCATCGGGTTTGCCAACTTCTATAGACGTTTCATTAGGAATTTCTCTGAGGTAGTGTCACCTATCACCCAACTTACCCGGAAAGAGTCTAGGTTCTCCTGGACTCCCCAGCCCAGGAAGCATTTTCCCGTCTAAAAGATAAATTTACCACTGCACCTATCCTAGTACATCCCAACCCCGAGCTTGCCTTCATAATAGAGGTGGATGCTTCAGACTGTGCCGTTGGAGCTATACTCTCTCAGAGAACAGGTGAGAAGAATGTCTTGCATCCCTGTGCCTTCTTTTCCCAGCAGTTGTCTTCGGCTGAGAGGAACTACGATGTGGGCAATAGAGAGTTGTTGGCCATTATTGCCGCCTTCAAAGAATGGAGACACCTTCTTCAGGGAGCTGCACAGCAAATAGTCGTCCTGACAGACCATCGTAACCTTGAATTTATCAGGTCGGCTAAGTGCCTGACTCCTCGCCAGGCTCGCTGGAATCTTTTCTTAAACCAATTTAATTTTATCATTTCTTATAGACCAGGATCGCGCAATGGAAAGGCTGATGCACTCTCTAGGATTTACTCAGCAGAGACACGTCCAATTACTCCTCCTAAGACTATTCTTCCTGACTCTAGATTCCTGGGAGTGATTCATAATCAAGACCTACTTAAGGACATCAAGGAAGCATACCATGCGGATTCCTTTTTGGCACAACCCCCAAGGGACGTAAGTCTTGTCTTTAAGAATGGTGTGTGGATTCAGGGACAACGCCGTATATTCCTGAAACAGTCAGATTGAGAGTATTGCAAATCATTCACGATTCCAGATAGCTGGGCATAGAGGAATTCTAAAGACACAGGAATTTCTTTCTCGTTTCTTTTGGTGGCCCACTTGCAGGAAGGATGTTTTAAACTATGTCACTTCATGTGAAGTCTGTGCAAGATGCAAAACACCTCGCCCCTCACCAACTGGTCTGTTGCAACCTCTTCCCACCCCGTCCCGCCCGTGGAGATCCATTTCTATGGACTTCATTGTGGAGTTACCAACCTCTCAAGGGAAGAACACCATTCTAGTGGTGGTTGACCGTCTAACAAAGGCAGCTCATTTTATCCCTTGTGTCGGCTTACCCACTGCAAAACAGACATCAGATTTGATGATTAAAGATGTGTTTCGCTTACATGGAGTACCGGATGAGGTTATTTCGGATCGAGGGGTGCAATACACTTCTAGGTTTTGGCAAAATTTCTGTGCAGCATTGGACATTAAAGTAAACCTTTCTTCTGCTTTTCATCCCCAGACTAATGGACAGACCGAACGAACCAATCAAACCCTGGAGCAGTATCTCCGCTGCTTTATCTGCCACCTACAGGATGATTGGGTGGATCTACTTCCATTAGCTGAGTTCTCTTATAACAACTCTCAGAGTGCCTCCACTAAGCAGTCTCCTTTTTACTCTAATCTAGGTTATCATCCTAACATTCTACCACGATTTCCCATAGAAACGCCTTTACCAGCAGTGGCTGAAAGAATCACGTCTTTACAGAAGAATATGGATCTTCTAAAGGAGAATCTGGAATCGGCTCAGGAAAGGTACAAGAAAGCAGCAGATAAATTTCGTAAACCTGCACCAGTTTTCAAGGTAGGAGACCTGGTCTGGCTGTCAACCAGAAATCTTAAGTTAAGGATTCCATCGTCTAAGTTGGGACATAAGTACATTGGACCCTATAAAATCAGTAAAATTATAAGTGCCGTTGCTTGTCGTCTTCAACTGCCCAGAACTATGAGAATCCACCCTGTCTTTCATGTATCCCTACTAAAGGCTGCGACACCCAATACGTTTCCTGGACGTTCTTCTCCTTGCCCTGACCCAGTGCTAGTCGATGGTCAGGAAGAATTTGTGGTGGAAAGGATTTTAGATTCCAGGTTGTATAGAAATCAGTTACAATATCTGATTAAATGGCAGGGCTACCCAGTGGAGGACAACTCATGGAACCGGTCAATAACGTTAATGCTCCTCGCTTGCTCCGTCAGTTTCATCAGAGGTACCCACACAAGCCTGGTCTGAGGTCATCCGGAGGTTGTCCCTAAGGGGGAGTAATGTAAGGTTCTGTGTACATGTTCCTGAAACTCAGTTTGTTCGTCAGCCATTTTTACTTTCTGTCTTGCTGCAGCTATCTTGCCCTCAGTCAATATGGAGTTTCCAGCTTGCATGTTCCCGCCCTGATTCTCTCCTCTTGCTTCTTAAGCAGCCACAGCCGAGCAATCAGTGCTTCAGAATCAAGCCTGCAGTGAACCTGTGACCTGACTCCTGTAAGCCTTGGACTTGTACCCCAGTTATTTCCTATTGTGGAACTTTGGAACACTCGTGGACTTTGGAACCTTGCTATTTTGATAAATCCACGTTTGCATGGACTTACGGTAACAGAGAAGAGATCCTGAACCTGTTGTGGAGAGTGATTGCTGAGCTTAAGTTACTCTGGCCTGCTGTGTCTCCTGCTTTTGTATCTGCAAACTGTGTGACTATTATTACCACTTGTATGAAGTAATACAAGACCTTCTATATCAAACCTGTGACTCCTGTGTTTTCATCGCACCCAAGCACAAGACACTATATGAACTGTACTACTTACATTACATTATGCCTCCATATGCTCCACATTATGCCCCAAATGTTCCACAGTTTATGCCCCCATATCCATATTATGGCCCCATGTTCCACAGATTATGCCCATATGTTCCACAGTTTATGCCCCCATATGCTCCATATTATGCCCCCATATGCTCCATATAATGCCCCCATATGCTCCAGATTATGCCCCATATGTTCCACAGCTTATGCCCCCATATGCTCCAGATTATGCCCCCATATGTTACACAGATTATGCCCCCATATGCTCCAGATTATGCCCCCATATGCTCCAGATTATGCCCCCATATGCTCCAGATTATGCCCCATATGTTCCACAGATTATGCCCCCATATGCTGCACAATTATGCCCCATAGTATAGGCCTCATATGCTGCTGCAAAAAAAAAATAAAAAAATTACATACTCACCTCTCGTCGCTGGGGGCCAGGTGCCGGTGTCCTGAGTAGGCGGAAACACCGGCGCGCTATGTGGGACAGGTGCCGGTGTCACCGCTCGCTCAGGACCCCGGCACCTGAGATATTTACCTGTCCTGTTCCACCGCTGCGTCCTCGTCTGACTCCTCTGGCTGTGAATGATCTGGCAGGGGGCGCGGCGCGCACTAAGGACGTCATCGCACCCTCTGCCTGATCATTCACAGCCAGAGGAGTCAGACGAGGACGCAGCGTGCAGCGGTGGAACGGGACAGGTAAATATCGCTATACTCACCCCTCTGCCGGCGCGTCTCTGCAGCCTCTCCTCTTCTCCCGGCGTTCTCCGCAGCGCTTCCTTCCTACAGCGGTCACATGGTACCGCTCATTAAAGTCATGAATATGTGCATATTCATGACTTTAATGAGTGGTGCCATGTGACCGCTGCAGGAAGGAGCCAGAGATCGTGGGAGAAGCAGGGGGGCTGCAGAGACCGCGCCGGCGGAGGGGTGAGTATGATCCGACACCCCCGCTCCCCCTACCCCGCCGACCCCCGTATATGACCCACGTATAAGCCGAGAGGGGGACTTTCAGCCCTAAAAAATGGGCTGAAAATCTCGGTTTATACATGAGTATATACGGTAATATATCAAAATATAATATTTATTATCTTTAGAAGTTAAATGTTTATAACGTTTGTAATGTTTTTTTGTTAAATTAAAAACCAAGTTTGTTAAAAAAAAATTCTGGCTCCTAAATTTTTTGGCTGACTCCTAGATTCTGAACAACTTTGTCGACCCCTGAATTAAGGACACATTTTGAAAACACCCAGTGGTATCTTCTTCAGAAAATTAGCGGACATAATCCTATTCCTTGAACTTGTTGATTGTTAATCAAATGCAGGGTCGCTTTAGGGGTTTATATGTTGAGGGATGGGAGGGTTGAGGGTGGTGGGGGGACATTTATGAGTATTATACCTGTCAAATAGGCGTCAAATAAGCTTGATACCTTCAAACCTGTATGACTTACTTTTTGGCAATGCTCTTTAAATCAATATTTTGAGTTTTACGTCTGTCAAATAAGCTTGTTACTTCAAGACTTGTATGATTATCTTTTATTGTAATACTCTTTAAATCAATAAAACATGTTAGGAAAAAAAAAATCATCAATGGAATTCAAATTTCATAATTTAATTTGTAGTTACCCACAAAATGAAAGTGGAATGTAATGTCCTTAAAATAAGTCAAAATGATGCTCAGTAGTGTGTGTGGTCCCCATGTGCCTGTATGACCTCCCTACAACACCTGGGCATGCTCCTGATGAGGCAGTGGATGGTCTCTTGAGGGATCTCCTCCCAGACCTGGACTAAAGCATCTGCCAACTCCTGGACAGTCTGTGGTGCAATGTG
The DNA here is from genome assembly GCA_033576555.1 of Oophaga sylvatica. Lineage (NCBI taxonomy): Eukaryota > Metazoa > Chordata > Amphibia > Anura > Dendrobatidae > Oophaga > Oophaga sylvatica. Next base: position 11,545 of record JARQOD010013001.1, on the reverse strand, counting down.
ACTTTGGTGGATGGAGCGAGACATGATGTCCCAAATCTGCTCAATCGGATTCAGTATAAACGGACACCCAAGTGCAAAAGAAACAGGGGGAAAGGAAGAAACTTCAACCCAGGCAGTAGAGGTAACAATGTAAAAATTTATTTATTGTCAATACAAATATGTAGAAATAGCACAAGCATCAAATACAAGATTAAAAAGGGAGCATAAACACCATCAAAATAATATCCAATACCCGGAGGTGTTTTTTTAAAAAATAAAAAATAAAAATCAGGTAAGTATACAAAGTGCACAAACTATACAATACTGATAATAATACACTGAGGTATAAAAGGTATATATGTGCAACCATACAAATGAATTTGAGAAACAATTAAAGTGTGCCCAGTGCACAAACAAATATAAAAAATAATAAAAGTAGTACAAAAATATGAAACAATATATATATGTGCAGGAAACAACGATTATAAACATGCAATATAATGCCAATATAAATGCTGAAAAAAACTATGTTACCCAATACACATAATATATAAGTCCCAGTGTAGTGTGACAAAAAAGCTAAATACACCTGATAAGACTATATAGAAGAATAAAACAAATAGTGCCAAAAAAGGAGGGACAATTAACACTGATAAATTAAAAGCCAATATTGCTTGTGTTAAATAGTCCCAATAGCAACCAAGTGATACCAAAATATAAGTATATTACCTGAAAAAAACGGGGGAGGAAAAGGATGGTGGTGACAATGCTGCATAGAACGCGCGTTCTAGGCAGCATTGTCACCACCATCCTTTTCCTCCCCCGGTTTTTTCAGGTAATGATGTCCCCACTGTTCCCTCAAAATACTGAATAATGAATCCCACAGTAGTCCTCAGACTGTATAATGGCCCCCGCATTTGTCCCCAAACTGAATAATGGCCCGCACATTAGCTCCCAAACTGTACAGTATAATGCTCCCCCACATTAGTTCCCAAATTGTATAATGGTCCCAGCATTAGTCCTGAAACTGTACAATGCCCCCCACATTAGTTCCCAATCTGTATAATGGCCCCTGCATTAGTCCCCAAGTTATATAATGGCTGCTGAAATAGTTCCTAAAATGTATGAGGTCCCCCACACAGTTTTGGGGTCCCTCACACTATGTATACGGTTCCTCCATTGTTTATGATGCCCCCACATCACACAAGTTTTAATAAAAAAAAAAACTCTTCTAACCCAGTAACCTGACGAGTCCAGCGGCAAGGCAACGTGCTATAACAGCGCCAAACGTCAGAGTCCCAGCGCAGCGCGATGATGCCAATGTGCCAGGACTCTGACGTCCTCAGCGTGTGTCGTTCTATAGACCTGAGGTATAAAGCGATCTGCGGTCTACAGAACAGAGAGCAGTAGTGCTGGGAGATCTACCGCAGGGCTTAACTGTATATGTGCATTATACATGATTAATTAAGGGCAGTGTAGCTCTGGGTGGGCCCCCTGAGCTTGGGGCCCAGGGTAACCATCCACTCCACCCCCCGGTAGCTACGCTACTGTATACTGTGGCTACAGACATCAGATATTACACCACTCACATATCTCCTTGACTGTAACATACTATGTCTGCGCACACAGTATATTATATCCCTGCTATATCCGATGTCTGTACACATGGTATAGGATGTTATATCATCACATATTATCCTGTATATAACATCAGATCTCTGTACACATAGTATAGTATATGAGTGCCATATTCTCCTGTACACTATATGTACTATGTGCCTTGTATATGCACTGATCGCTCCTGGACCTGGCTACAGGCCATACATGATATATGGCAGCTCTATATATACATGCAGTGTATGATGTCCTGCAGCCAGGCTCAGGAGCAGTCAGTATGAGGGCCTGTGCACACGTTGCGGATTCCTAGCGGTTTTGCCGCGTTTTTTTGCGGCGGAAAAGCAGGGAAACCGCGGCAAAACCGCTTACACAATACAACTCATTATGGCCTATGGGACTCCGCAATGCTGTGCAGATGCTGCGGGTTTTTCCGCGGCGGAGTCGCATCGCAGAAGAATCCGCAGCATGCTCATTCTTTTTTGCGGAATGCATTGAACCGATTACTTTCCGCATGTGGCTGTGTCCACCATGCGCAAAGTAAGCGGTTCATGTGCGGATGGTACCAAGGGTCCTGGGGAGAGGAGACTCTCCTCCAGGCCCTGGGTACCATATCCATGTAAAAACAATAATTAAAATAAAAAATAATGATATTCTCACCTTCCGGCGGCCCCGCAGCTTTCCCGCCTCTCAGCGACGCTCCCGGCCAATCCCGTTCCCAGTAATGCATTGCGAGAATCACCCCAGATGACGTAGCGGTCTCGCGTGATGCTACGTCATCGGGGTGATTGTCGCAAAGGACGCCTGGGAACGGGATTGGCTGGGAGCGTCACTGAGAGGCGGGAAAGCTGCGGGGGCCGCCGGAAGGTGAGAATGTCATTATTTATTATTTTTTTTATTATTTTTACATTAGATCTTTTTACTATTGATGCGACATAGGCGGCATCAATAGTAAAAAGTTGGTCACACTTGTCAAACACTTGTTTGACTCTTGTGACCAACCTGTCAGATCGCTTGTAAAACGCTAGCATTCTGCAAGCTAATTACGCTTGCAAAACGCTAGTTTTTAGCGGGAATACGCATACCTATAATATGCGTATTTCCCGCGGCAGGGAGGTGCGGAATTGCCGCGGAAATTTCCATGGCAATTCCGCAACGTGTGCACATAGCCTCATCCTGTATAGAGCTGGCTGCAGCCGCTCTGGGACTGGGAGTCATTACTGTAGCTTGATCTTACACACAGATCGGGTGACGCTGGAGCCGATGACCCCACTGACACCTGGACCAAATCTGTGTCAAGCTTCAAGCAGAGCAATAAATCATCTCACCTGCCTCAGAGCGACTGCAGACAGGGACGCCCCCTGACGAAGGATTCCATTCCGAAACGCGCGTCGGGGCAGACGCGCTGGTCCCAGCCTCCGGGTATATACCAGGCAGTGAGGTAATTCACCGGATACTGATGTGGCAATTCGCCCATATGTTAGAATAATCCCTGCTTTGGTTCTTTACCAGTTAGCAGCAGTCTATCGCATTGACCACATGGTACTTCTTTGGCGATAGCTCCATCCCTCTTATGTATTCATTCACAGCATGCCAATATTGGTGGGCGTAAGTGTATTTAACCAATGCTATAAGGTGTGTCGAGATTCATATATACACATATTGTATACTGCTGTCTATATGGAAATTGTTCCTAATACTTATTATTATATATTATTATATTATTATTATTATATTATATTATAATATATTATTATAATATTATATTATTATTATTATTATTAATATTATATATTATTATACTTATTATTATGAAGACTGGGATTAGTGTGTCTACCTTTTCCCTCAGGTAGTGCGGTCACCAGCGCTGACCTTTGCTGTCCTTGTTTTATGTCCATGCTAATTGTTGTTACACTGAATATTTTTTCAATAAAGATTTGTACATTGTTTACATATTTGGACCCTATATCGTTTATTCTGTGGTGGGAACATCACTTTGTTTGCTTCAATTCTATTGGCGATGGGTCCACAGTAATAGTCCAATCTATATGGCTCCCACAGTGTGGTATATTATCTGGATTAGCCAGTATTTAGCTGTCGCTTCCATTTGTCATTCTAGTAATATACACCTGACAGGAGCCCATACAGTTTATATCTACAATAATATATACCTGACAGGAGCCCATAAAGTCTATATCTACAGTAATATATACCTGACAGGAGCCCATACAGTTTATATCTACAATAATATATACCTGACAGGAGCCCATAAAGTCTATATCTACAGTAATATATACCTGACAGGAGCCCATACAGTCTATATCTACAGTAATATATACCTGACAGGAGCCCATACAGTCTATATCTACAGTAATATATACCTGACAGGAGCCCGTACAGTCTATATCTACAGTAATATATACCTGACAGGAGCCTGTACAGTCTATATCTACTGTAATATATACCTGACAGGAGCCCATACAGTCTATATCTACAATAATTATACCTGACAGGAGCCCGTACAGTCTATATCTACAGTAATATATACCTGACAGGAGCCCGTACAGTCTATATCTACAGTAATATATACCTGACAGGAGCCTGTACAGTCTATATCTACAATAATATATACCTGACAGGAGCCCGTACAGTCTGTATCTACAGTAATATATACCTGACAGGAACACGTACAGTCTATATCTACAGTAATATATACCTGACAGGAGCCGTACAGTCTATATCTACAGTAATGTATACCTGACAGGAGCCTGTACAGTCTATATCTACATAATATATACCTGACAGGAGCCCATACAGTCTATATCTACTAGTAATATATACCTGACAGGAGAACTACAGTCTATATCTACATAATATATACCTGACAGGAGCCCGCACAGTCTATATCTACAATAATATATCCCTGACAGGAGCCCATATAGTCTATATCTATAGTAATATATACCTGACAGGAGCCCATACAGTCTATATCTATAGTAATATATACCTGACAGGAGCCTGTACAGTCTATATCTACAGTAATATATACCTGACAGGAGCCCGTACAGTCTATATCTATAGTAATATATACCTGACAGGAGCCCATACAGTCTATATCTACAGTAATATATACCTGACAGGAGCCCTACAGTCTATATCTATAGTAATATATACCTGACAGGAGCCTTTACAGTCTATATCTACAGTAATATATACCTGACAGGAGCCTGTACAGTCTATATCTACTGTAATATATACCTGACAGGAGCCCATACAGTCTATATCTACAATAATATATACCTGACAGGAGCCCGTACAGTCTATATCTACAGTAATATATACCTGACAGGAGCCTGTACAGTCTATATCTACAGTAATATATACCTGACAGGAGCCTGTACAGTCTATATCTACAGTAATATATACCTGACAGGAGCCCGTACAGTCTATATCTACAGTAATATATACCTGACAGGAGAACATACAGTCTATATCTACATAATATATACCTGACAGGAGCCCGCACAGTCTATATCTACATAATATATCCTGACAGAGTTCTATAGTCTATATCTATAGTAATATATACCTGACAGAGCCCATACAGTCTATATCTATAGTAATATATACTGACAGGAGCCTGTACAGTCTATATCTACAGTAATATATACCTGACAGGACCCGTACAGTCTATATCTATAGTAATATATACCTGACAGAGCCTGTACAGTCTATATCTACAGTAATTATACCTGACAGGAGCCCTACAGTCTATATCTACAGTAATATATCCTGACAGGAGCCCATACAGTCTATATCTACAGTAATATATACCTGCCAGGAGCCCGTACAGTCTATACAGTAATATATACCTGACAGGAGCCCATACATCTGTCTATATCTACAATAATATATACCTGACAGGAGCCCATACAGTCTATATCTACAGTAATAAATACCTGACAGGAGCCCATACAGTCTATATCTACAAAAATATATACCTGACAGGAGCCCGTACAGTCTATATCTACAGTAATATATACCTGACAGGAGCCCATACAGTCTATATCTACAGTAATATACACCTGACAGGAGCCCATACAGTCTATATCTACAGTAATATATACCTGACAGGAGCCCATACAGTCTAATCTACAGTAATATATACCTGACAGGAGCCCGTACAGTCTATATCTACAGTAATATATACCTGACAGGAGACCATACAGTCTATACAGTAATATATACCTGACAGGAGCCCGTACAGTCTGTACTACAGTAATATATAACCTGACAGGAGCCCGTACAGTCTATATCTACAGTAATATATACCTGGAAGGAGCCCATACAGTCTATATCTACAGTAATATATACCTGACAGGAGCCCGTACAGTCTATATCTACAGTAATATATACCTGACAGGAGACCATACAGTCTATATCTACAGTAATATATACCTGACAGGAGCCCATACAGTCTGTATAAACAGTATATATACCTGACAGGAGCCAATACAGTCTATATCTACAGTAATATATACCTGACAGGAGCCATACAGTCTATATCTACAGTAATATATACCTGACAGGAGCCCATACAGTCTATAATCTACAGTAATATATACCTGACAGGAGCCCATACAGTCTGTATAAACAGTAATATACTGTATACCTGACAGGAGCCCATACAGTCTATATCTACAGTAATATATCCCTGACAGGGGCCCATACAGTCTATATCTACAGTAATATACACCTGACAGGAGCCCATACAGTCTATATCTACAGTAATATATTCCTGACAAGAGCCCATACAGTCCGTATCTACAGTAATATATGTGTAGCCCTGGTGTTAGGCACACGCAGTACCCTGGAGAGTGTGTGGCGAGACAGCAGTTTAATGCTCAATACCCATTCACTCAACATACACTAGACACACCCTTAGGGTAGTGTAGTTACTTGTGAGGGAGTGGTCAGGGTGTATGTTTGTTGAGTGATTTTGAGTCAGTGTTTTCCTGTCTTCGGACAGAGCAGACGTTTGGAGTCTAGCTGGAGGGAGGAAGTCGTCCAGCCTGCTCTATCAGCAGTTCAGAAAGTGGAGGCTAGTACAGGTGGTCTAGTTCACCTCAGCCTAGTCAGAGCTGTACCTCACCTGAATACATTGAAAGAAAGAAGAAGCTTAGTGCAGAAAGACTTCAGTCACCTGTCTCAAGGACAGTGAAAGGTTCAGAGACGTGCTCCTGCCTAATGATAACTGAGAATCTGTAACTAACTCTGAAGGAAGTGAATGAAGGGAGTGACTACCCGACTTTATGCAAGTGTGAGTGTTTATGCTACCAGCGAGGACAAGGCGAAAGGCACAGTGGAAAGATTATTGGAAAGGTGCTTTTGGATTGAAGAAGTCCTGCACATTGCAACCGGTCACTGGGGACCGAAGGATCACTATTAGCTACAAGCATAGTGGTAAGAAAACCAGGGATTTACCGGACCTTAGGTCGCGGCAAACAGCCCCATATAGTCAGTACGTAACTGGGTCAGGGGGAGTGAAGACTTTGAGTCCGTGCACGACAAGACAGGAATTCAGCTCTCTCACAGGAAGGCTCCTACCACAAAACTGACTGGGCAGTACAGCTATGGATTAGCTGGAGTTATTGAGGGAACTACGCTTCAGGCTGGTTGTACTCATCGTGTTGAAAGTAAAGGAGGCCCCTAACTTGTCCAGCTGCTGTCTCAAAATACACTCTCCTTGGATCAGCCTCCCTGGGACCTGCCTGAACATCTTACAAGTAAAGGTATGGAAAGACGCTGACCGTGTGAGACTGTGTTATTTATCTGCACCCGACTTCACTAACTTCATAGACTTTGAGGGACCAGTCCCACCTGTAGGGGACCTGACATCTAGCTGCCTCACCATCCCCTCAGAGATCTACAGCAGCGCTGGTATAAATTACCAGAAGACTACAGGTGGCGTCACGAACTGTATATAAATCTATCCCCTGTAAATATTCCCCCAACATACGCCAGACCGCCAGGGCCACAGACCGAGCCACCGCTACCTGTGACAATCCCCATAGACTTCCATGGGCTCGGCTCTGAGTACCCCATTGCCCTGGTAACCCACAATTGTGGTGGCGGGTCGACACAAAACTTGGCGTCACGAACAGGATGCGAAACTCGCAGAATTGCGAGCCCTGTGTGCCTAAGGAATTGTTTTTGTGAAAAAGGACTGTTTGCACTTTTGGCGCCAAAATCGCCATTTTTGTCGCCATATTCGCGCCCTCAGGCGCTGGAGAAGAAGGTGGGCGTACCTTCATGGGCGTCTACCCCCTGTGGCGCGAAGAAAATGCCTGCCCTCTCAAAGTGCTATTACAATATGCGATCCTGCCCTACAGCAAAGGAGGTCCGCCTCCTCTTCACCTTCCCTGCGAGGAGGAGGAGACGCAAACCCCGCCTCCACGGAAGAGACCGGACGTCTCTGGAGGAAGAAGAAAGAATCTTCTGGAACATCATGGAAGCAGGACGTGTGCAGCCGAGCAGGGAAGCGGAGGAAGGCAGGCCCCGTGCCCCAGCCAAGCTGCCACCAGCACCGGAGTTATCCGTGGTCCTGCACCTGCAGCAGGCGTTGCTAGAAATTCAGGAAGAAAATGCACGCCTGAAGAAGATGGTCCAGCACCAACCTGGATTTGAAGAGATCGAGAGACGCCGGCGTACCCTGGAGCAGCGGCGGCTGTGGGACGCGGTGATCTCTCCCCTCAACGACCCCCCACGATTCGAATTACCGAAGATTCTGCTGCCCAAGGCGAAGGAGCAACCGGAGGCTGCCCCCGAAAGTACCGATCCTGATCCCACCGGTGAAGCGGTGGAGGCGAAGGAGGTTGAGGAGGTACCGCCAGTTCCGGAACGCCCGCCCGGCCAGGAGGCCGCAGCAGATGATCGATCCCCGGCAGGGACACCGGAGGGGTCCTGTCCGTCGTTACCAGACGTCGACTGGGACGAGATGGCGCGCCTGGATGACGTCGCCTACACCGCCCAGTGGGAATATGAGTGGCAGCGTCGTGAGGAGAAGCAGAAACGCCAGCAGGAGGAAGAGCGGGAAGCTCAGCGGAATCGTCAGCGACAACATGCAGAGCTGATCGCGGACAAGGAGAGTGTCCGGAGAGAGAAAGGTACCCTGAGGGAACCGCGGTGGCAGGGGTGTGTGACTGAGTTCCAGCTCCGGAAGGGCTGGGGCTTCATCCGTGAACCGGGCCTCTACCCAGGGGTCTTTGTCAGCAGGCGTGACGTAGAATCCCACCTACCGCAAGGCCATCCCGGGAGGGACTTAGTAAATGGAGACATTGTCACGTACACACGGCACTGGGGAATGAAGGGATGGTATGCCCTTAACGTCACCATCGTCCGTGACCCCGTCCCCGACGCAGGTAACGTCACCACTACCGCAGCGTCCCCGTCTCCAGCTCAAGCAGTATCCGGCCGTGCCCCAGCATCGCCCCCTGCAGGCTCATCGCAAATTAAAGCAATCTCTACATCGCAACATGCGACCCAGTCTCAATCGCAATCCATGACACGGTCCATATCGTTAACTGTGATTGAAACGCAATCGGTGTCTCGTGAGGAGAATGTACCCGTTGCGCCCCTAGTGGTTCGCACGAGAACTGTGGCGACCCAGACCCTAATCGCAGCGCATGATTTGTTAGTCCTGGGATCTAGGGCCCATTGCATTGTTCCAGCCCCCGGGGTGGAAAGTGTATTTGAAGTAAATGAATAAATAGTAAAGAAGAATCGGTGAGATCCCTATAGGGTCTACCATAAGTAATATTGTAGAAAGTTTAAGAATGTTTTACAAAATTTTGCACAAGTTGAAGAGTATAACGTATATAATGCATATATATATTGCTAACCGTAGAATGCCCGGCTGGGTAACCAGAAAAAGTTTGCACTTTAGTATTATAATAATGTGATATTATATCTGTGTCTTTGTTTTACAATGGACTTTGAGGTTGAGGACTGTGCCAGCCCAGAACTTATTTGTATATAGTTGCGCTTCGGTGCTTTATCTTGGTTTTACATAAAACCAGCACAACTACCTCTGAATACAAAAACCCGTGTGGTGTGGCACTGAGTGAGGTCTGCATTCGGATGTCCTGCAGCCCACCCAGGACCCACGTTGAAGGTTTGGTGCGGGTCCTTCACAAGAATACTGTGTATTTATTGAATGCTATTTAATATTTGTACTTTTCTATATCTAATGTTTTTGGTTTCGCAACGTTTAAGATATCCTCACCTCCCGGATGGGACGAATTAATGTTATTGTTAATGTTTTCATGCATAAACAAAATGTCTCTTTTGTATTTTACAGCCCGGGAGTGCTGTCTTTTACCATGGGGGAATGTGTAGCCCTGGTGTTAGGCACACGCAGTACCCTGGAGAGTGTGTGGCGAGACAGCAGTTTAATGCTCAATACCCATTCACTCAACATACACTAGACACACCCTTAGGGTAGTGTAGTTACTTGTGAGGGAGTGGTCAGGGTGTATGTTTGTTGAGTGATTTTGAGTCAGTGTTTTCCTGTCTTCGGACAGAGCAGACGTTTGGAGTCTAGCTGGAGGGAGGAAGTCGTCCAGCCTGCTCTATCAGCAGTTCAGAAAGTGGAGGCTAGTACAGGTGGTCTAGTTCACCTCAGCCTAGTCAGAGCTGTACCTCACCTGAATACATTGAAAGAAAGAAGAAGCTTAGTGCAGAAAGACTTCAGTCACCTGTCTCAAGGACAGTGAAAGGTTCAGAGACGTGCTCCTGCCTAATGATAACTGAGAATCTGTAACTAACTCTGAAGGAAGTGAATGAAGGGAGTGACTACCCGACTTTATGCAAGTGTGAGTGTTTATGCTACCAGCGAGGACAAGGCGAAAGGCACAGTGGAAAGATTATTGGAAAGGTGCTTTTGGATTGAAGAAGTCCTGCACATTGCAACCGGTCACTGGGACCGAAGGATCACTATTAGCTACAAGCATAGTGGTAAGAAAACCAGGGATTTACCGGACCTTAGGTCGCGGCAAACAGCCCCATATAGTCAGTACGTAACTGGGGTCAGGGGGAGTGAAGACTTTGAGTCCATGCACGACAAGACAGGAATTCAGCTCTCTCACAGGAAGGCTCCTACCACAAAACTGACTGGGCAGTACAGCTATGGATTAGCTGGAGTTATTGAGGGAACTACGCTTCAGGCTGGTTGTACTCATCGTGTTGAAAGTAAAGGAGGCCCCTAACTTGTCCAGCTGCTGTCTCAAAATACACTCTCCTTGGATCAGCCTCCCTGGGACCTGCCTGAACATCTTACAAGTAAAGGTATGGAAAGACGCTGACCGTGTGAGACTGTGTTATTTATCTGCACCCGACTTCACTAACTTCATAGACTTTGAGGGACCAGTCCCACCTGTAGGGGACCTGACATCTAGCTGCCTCACCATCCCCTCAGAGATCTACAGCAGCGCTGGTATAAATTACCAGAAGACTACAGGTGGCGTCACGAACTGTATATAAATCTATCCCCTGTAAATATTCCCCCAACATACGCCAGATCGCCAGGGCCACAGACCGAGCCACCGCTACCTGTGACAATCCCCATAGACTTCCATGGGCTCGGCTCTGAGTACCCCATTGCCCTGGTAACCCACAATTGTGGTGGCGGGTCGATACATATATACCTGACAGGAGCCCATACAGTCTATATCTACAGTAATATACACCTGACAGGAGCCCGTACAGTCTGTATCTACAGTACAATATACCTGACAGGAGCCCATACAGTCTATATCTACAGTAATATATACCTGACAGGAGCCCTACAGTCTATATCTACAGTAATATATACCTGACAGGAGCCCATACAGTCTATATCTACAGTAATATATACCTGACAGGAGCCCATACAGTCTGTACCTACAGTAATAAA
>JARQOD010013000.1:0-17474 GCA_033576555.1 Oophaga sylvatica | reverse complement strand
TTTTTTCTTTTTTTTTTGGCTTTATTTTTGCTTTGCCTGCCTTGGGGGGGCCTTCGGGCCCCCCGGGGGGCTTTTCCCTCTCAGTTAGTTCGACTGTGTTTGTCTTTTGCTTTTTCCCCTTTTTTTCGTGGCTCTGTTTTGATTTTTTACACCAAGAACTATTTAGGTGGAGAGGTGTTGATTCGGTGTTTTGAAATTGTAGAGTTGGTGCTTTTCAGGTTTTCGGGGATTGCAGTAAGTACCCTCCTATCCTTTCATTTAGATATTTTTGGGCCCCACTTTTCTCATACTATTTTCTTTCTGTGTCAGTATTTCTTTTTCTAACCGCCATTACTTGTTTGGGGGTTTTCTATTATCTTTGGGGTTCTGCTCCGGGGCAGAAGCTTTCCTATTTCTATCTTTAGGTGTAGTTATTTCTCAGGCTGTGACGAGGCGTTAGGACCAACGTAGGAACGCTCCACGGCTGCCTATAGTTGTGGTGGTTAGTCAGGGTACTGCAATCTCATAGATTCCAACCGGCTCTGGTGTATTTCCTTTTTTACCTGCACTCCTCAGTTACCGAAACATAACAGGGGTCCTGGACCGGTATTGTGTGGATTTAGGGTCACCCCCTCCTCGCCCTTTGGATGGTGGCCTAGTTGTAATGTGTAACTGGAGAGACTGTGAACATCCTGTGCTCCTGATCCCTACTCCATGCTTCTGATCATTGTTCCTCCTCCTGATCACTGCTCCATGCTCCTAATCACTGCTCCATGCTCCTGATCACTGCTCCATGCTCCTGATGATTGCTCCGCTCTCCTGATCACTGCTCCACTCTCCTGATCACTGCTCTGCTCTCTTGATCACTGCGCTTTGCTCTGATCACTGCTCCCCTCTCCTGATCACTGCTCCGTGCTCCTGATCACTGCTCTGCTCTCCTGATGATTGCTCTGCTGTCCTGATCACTGCTCTGCTCTCCTGATCACTGCTCCACTCTCCTGATCACTGCTCTGCTCTCTTGATCACTGCGCCTTGCTCCTGATCACTGCTCCCCTCTCCTGATCACTGCTCCGTGCTCCTGATCACTGCTCTGCTCTCCTGATGATTGCTCTGCTGTCCTGATCACTGCTCTGCTCTCCTGATCACTGCTCCCCTCTCCTGATCACTGCTCCATGCTCCTGATAACTGCTCCATGCTCCTGATCACTGCTCCGCCTCTTGATCACTGCTCCGCTCTCCTGATCACTGCTTCACTCTCCTGATCACTGCTCCGCTCTCTTGATCACTGCTCTTTGCTCCTGATCACTGCTCCCCTCTCCTGATCACTGCTCCGTCTCCTGATCACTGCTCTTCTCTCTTGATCACTGCTTCCCTCTCCTGATCACTGCTCCGTCCTCCTGATCACTGCTCTTCTCTCTTGATCACTGCTTCCCTCTCCAGATCACTGCTCTTCTCTTTTGATCACTGCTCCCCCTCTCCCTGATCACTGCTTCAGGCCGGGGTCACACACAACGATAAAAAATCGGACCGTATTATACGGCCGTAATACGCAGAAAAGTCCCCTGAACAGTGATCCGTGTGTCATCCGTGTGCAATGCGAGGATGCGATTTCCTCGCATCAAAATATCCGTAAGGCGAGATTTTGACGGTGGCTAGCAAAACCGACATATAATGGATCCAAATGACAGTTTTTAACTCACAAAATACAGAATAGATATATACACATAGAATACATATATATATATATATATATATACACATGTCATTGTGACACACATATATATACATATATATATATTTATAGTTCTTACACTTCTACATTCTGTAATAGCCGCTAATTCAATTGCCGGCTTTTGTGAAATTACAGACCCGACATGAAATGACACATTGGTTCATGTAGTTTGTATATGGTTTTCACTAACAATGACATGAGTGTATGTGTGCAAAATTTCAGACATGTAGGGGTTAATTAAAGGTGTAAATTAGTTGAAAAAAATGCGTGGGCTCCCGCTGTATTTTCTCAACCAGATAGACAAAGCCAGCGAGTGGGGCAAATAATAATAGCCTAGGGAGGGTGCATTTATTTTGTGCCCCCCTGACTACTAACATCTGCCCCCAGCCACCCCAGAAAAGGCACATCTAAAATTAGATTTGCCCTTTCTGGCTCTTTGCCCGTCTATTCCCATTGCCCTGTAGCAGGGCTAATGGGTTAATAATGGGTTAAGGCCACCTTTCTATTGGAAGGCGACCTTTTGTTTCAAACATTTTTATTAAGTTTTATAAAATACAAGGTGGAGAAGGAACAAGGGGTAAAAATAACAAGGGGGAAGGGATATAGGGGAGGGAAGGTGGGGATATAAAAAACTAGAGAACTTACAGTTTACTTTGAACCATATTACATAAGTGACTAAACAGTAGTATATTGGATCAATGCACATACAATATTCATGACATTGAGGTATATGTAAACTCCAGATTTTAACTATTAATCACAGAATTTTGTATTCCAGACCTTCCACTTCTTAGAGTATCTGCTAATTCCGTCGTTACCTAATGCAAATCTTTGCTCAAAAGAACTTATGAAGTTTAATCTTGTCTAGAATATCCTCAAATGATGGAGGGTCAGAATTTTTCCAACAGAAAGCAATTGCATTTTTAACTACTAGAAATATATGAATAATGACTAGTTTAACTGAAGGATCGACTAAATCCATGTCCAAAGAAAGCAGGGCCCTTTGTGGTGTAATTTGAAAATTCTGTGAAAACAGATTGATATGAATCATTACTTGAGACCATAACTTTTTTACCTTCGTACAACTCCAAAACATATGAAACAAGTTCCCTTGCTGGCCACAAATTGGAAGGTGACCTTAAGCCGGGTTAATAATGGAGAGTTGTCAATTAGACAACTATCGATTATTAATCCTATTGTATGAAATGGTTAAAAAACACACACAAATTAATTACAAATAATTTTAATGAAATAAATACACATTTTTTGACCATATTTTATTGTACTGGTATTCCTTGCGAAGCCCTTGTTCTCCTGTAATAAAAAATAATAAAGCAAACCATATTCTTACCTCTCCGGCGCTCAGTCAGGTCCCACGCTGTAATCCTTCACAAAGAATTAACAGATTTACTGCAGGGACCGCTGCTAACGCTGCCAGCCCGGCTGTAAACTCGCGAATGAATGAGTTCCTCTCCCGGCTGACAGGAAAGGAAGTGATTAGCTGGGAAGCTCAATTGATTGTTTCCCACGCTAATCAGTTCACTTCAGGTCAGCCGGGGACTCCCTGTGACGTCACTGATGCTGTGCGGAGTCCCCGGCTGACCTGAAGTGAACTGATACCGTGGGAAACAATCAATTAAGCTTCCCAGCTAATCACTTCCTCTCCTGTCAGCCGCAGAGATGATCTCATTCATTTGGGGCTTACAGCTGGACTGCAGCATTAGCTGCGGTCCTTGCTGCAACCTGTTAACCCTTTCAGATGGCCTTACACTCCTCCCTCCTGATCACTGCCTGCTGAGCCGTGCATCTAATCCTCTCCTATGTGATACTGCCTGCTGAGCCGTGTATCTAATCCTCTCCTGTGTGATACTGACTGCTGAGCTGTGTATCTAATCCTCTCCTGTGTGATACCGACTGCTGAGCTGTGTATCTAATCCTCTCCTGTGTGGTACTGACTGCTGAGCCGTGTATCTTATCCTCTCCTATGTGATACTGACTGCTGAGCCGTGTATCTAATCCTCTCCTGTGTGATACTGACTGCTGAGCTGTGTATCTAATCCTCTCCTGTGTGATACTGACTGCTGAGCCATGTATCTAATCCTCTCCTGTGTGATACTGTCTGCTGAGCCGTGTATCTAATCCTCTCCTATGTGATACTGACTGCTGAGCCGTGCATCTAATCCTCTCCTGTGTGATACTGACTGCTGAGCCGTGTATCTAATCCTCTCCTGTGTGATACTGTCTGCTGAGCCGTGTATCTAATCCTCTCCTATGTGATACTGACTGCTGAGCCGTGCATCTAATCCTCTCCTGTGTGATACTGACTGCTGAGCTGTGTATCTAATCCTCTCCTGTGTGATACTGTCTGCTGAGCCGTGTATCTAATCCTCTCCTGTGTGATACTGTCTGCTGAGCCGTGTATCTAATCCTCTCCAGTGTGATACTGTCTGCTGAGCCGTGTATCTAATCCTCTCCTGTGTGATACTGACTGCTGAGCTGTGTATCTAATCCTCTCCTGTGTGATACTGACTGCTGAGCCTTGTATCTAATCCTCTCCTGTGTGATACTTACTGATGAGCCGTGCATCTAATCCTATCCTGTGTGATACTGACTGCTGAGCCGTGTATCTAATCCTATCCTGTGTGATACTGTCTGCTGAGCTGTGTATCTAATCCTATCCTGTGTGATACTGACTGCTGAGCCGTGTATCTAATCCTCTCCTGTGTGATACTGTCTGCTGAGCTGTGTATCTAATCCTCTCCTGTGTGATACTGACTGCTGAGCCGTGTATCTAATCCTATCCTGTGTGATACTGTCTGCTGAGCTGTGTATCTAATCCTATCCTGTGTGATACTGACTGCTGAGCCGTGTATCTAATCCTCTCCTGTGTGATACTGTCTGCTGAGCTGTGTATCTTATCCTCCCCAGTGTGATACTGACTGCTGAGCCGTGTATCTAATCCTATCCTGTGTGATACTGTCTGCTGAGCCGTGTATCTAATCCTCTCCTGTGTGATACTGACTGCTGAGCCGTGTATCTAATCCTCTCCTGTGTGATACTGTCTGCTGAGCCGTGTATCTAATCCTCTCCTGTGTGATACTGTCTGCTGAGCCGTGTATCTAATCCTCTCCTGTGTGATACTGACTGCTGAGCAGTGTATCTAATCCTGTACTGTGTGTTACTGTCTGTTGAGCCGTGTATCTAATCCTCTCCTGTGTGATACTGACTGCTGAGCCGTGTATCTAATCCTCTCCTGTGTGATACTGTCTGTTGAGC
Source organism: Oophaga sylvatica (assembly GCA_033576555.1). Lineage (NCBI taxonomy): Eukaryota > Metazoa > Chordata > Amphibia > Anura > Dendrobatidae > Oophaga > Oophaga sylvatica. Next base: position 12,488 of record JARQOD010013000.1, on the reverse strand, counting down.
CGTGTATCTAATCCTCTCCTGTGTGATACTGACTGCTGAGCCGTGTATCTAATCCTCTCCTGTGTGATACTGACTGCTGAGCAGTGTATCTAATCCTGTACTGTGTGTTACTGTCTGTTGAGCCGTGTATCTAATCCTCTCCTGTGTGATACTGACTGCTGAGCCGTGTATCTAATCCTCTCCTGTGTGATACTGTCTGCTGAGCCGTGTATCTAATCCTCTCCTGTGTGATACTGTCTGCTGAGCTGTGTATCTAATCCTGTACTGTGTGTTACTGTCTGTTGAGCCGTGTATCTAATCCTCTCCTGTGTGATACTGACTGCTGAGCTGTGTATCTAATCCTCTCCTGTGTGATACCGACTGCTGAGCTGTGTATCTAATCCTCTCCTGTGTGATACTGTCTGCTGAGCTGTGTATCTAATCCTCTCCTGTGTGATACTGACTGCTGAGCAGTGTATCTAATCCTCTCCTGTGTGATACATTATCTGATCACCCTCCATCTCTACACTTCATCGTACGTCGCTGTATCTAAGCAGCAGAGAGCACTTAGAATTGTGCGGCACTTTCCGGATACTTCTCTGGTGGGGGTCCGCGGTATAATCGGGCCCCCGGGGTCTTGTGGAGATTGCGGTGACGGTGACAGATACAAATGTGAGATTGAAATCTTCCTCCCTCCATAAGAGGATATATATATACAGGCGCCCCGCCGGGCAATGAATGCGGAGGAGCCTGAGCCCCGCTCCACGCACAGCACAGTGCTGGACGCTAGATGTGTCCCGGTATTAGGGATGTTATATGGGGCATATTCCGGTATTATGGGATGTTATATGGGGCATATTCCGGTATTATGGGATGTTATATGGGGCATATTCCGGTATTATGGGATGTTATATGGGGCTTATTCCGGTATTATGGGATGTTATATGGGGCTTATTCCGGTATTATGGGATGTTATATGGGGCATATTCCGGTATATGGGATGTTATTGGGCATATTCCGGTATTATGGGATGTTATATGGGCATATTCCGGTATTATGGGATGTTATATGGGGCTTATTCCGGTATTATGGGATGTTTATATGGGGCTTATTCCGGTATTATGGGATGTTATATGGGGCATATTCCGGTATTATGGGATGTTATATGGGGCTTATTCCGGTATTATGGGATGTTATATGGGGCATATTCCGGTATTATGGGATGTTATATGGGGCATATTCCGGTATTATGGGATGTTATATGGGGCGTATCCCAATATTATGGGACATATCCCGGTATTATGGGATGTATCCCGGTATTATGGATGTTATATGGGGCATATCCCGGTATTATGGGATGTTATATGGGGCATATCCCGGTATTATGGGATGTTATATGTGGCATATCCCGGTATTATGGGATGTATCCCGGTATTATGGGATGTTATATGGGGCATATCACGGTATTTTGGGATGTATCCCGGTATTATGGGATGTTATATGGGGCATATCCCGGTATTTTTGGGATGTATCCCGGTATTATGGGATGTTATATGGGGCGTATCCCGGCATTATGGGATGTATCCCGGTATTATGGGATCACCTTCTCTATGGCACTTTCTGATCCTGGTTCTCCTTGTTCATGAATGAATGAATGAAGAGTCCAAGTCTGTCTCCACAGGAATGGCGGCTGCTCGAGAGCACAGAACTGGCATAGAGTAGCCTGGGAAAGCTGGGTGGAAAAGTCTAAGGATTATAGTAATGGAGGATGTATTAGTACTCACCCAGCTTTCCCAGGCTACTGGTTACTGCAGTTACTTCTAATGACACAGCGCAGGGAAGGTAAGAGGATGCAAAAATCACACCTGCCATTCAGGATCCTGGAAAAGCTGGATGACAACACGTCAAGGAATGTAATAATGGTGAATGTATTAGTTCTTCCCAGCTCTACCAAGCTTCTAGTTGTCTTAGAAATATAAGAATGTCAACTGCCACCCCACTTTCCCAGTCTCCTGAACAGCAGTCTGCTGCTCTCATGCAATGTCTAGGGAACTGTAGTATTGAGGCTTGTATTAGTGCTCACACACTTATTCCTCAGGACACAGCATAGGGATGGTGAGTGTATCACATCTCCCATTCAGGATCCTGGGAAAGTTGGATTACAATCCATCGAAGAATGTAGTATTGTTTGATGACCTGCAGGGTTTGCATACCTCTTCTATAAGGGAAGCAAGAAAAGTTTCCCGGGGATCGCATGGAATGTTCAAGTCACGTCTCGCAAGAAGGAAGCGTTTTCATCATCATCCATGATGACTGCAAGTGACAGAAGAGCAATCTCTGTACGATCAGTGACTGTCCGCGGTCAGGAGAAATCCGAACTGCCCAACCCTAATGCACAAACCCCAACTCCCCATCACTAAACCCTGACCCTAAACCTCTATCACCCTAAAGCCATAATCCTAAACCACTAATCACACTAATCTGAATGCTAAAAGCCAAATCTTATCCCCCTAACCCTGATTCCCTATCCATGATCCTATAACACTACTCCCTTATCAATAACTCTATAACCCTACACCCCTATCCACGGCCCTATAACCCTACTCCACTATCCATGACCCTATAACCCTACTCCCCAATCCATGACCCTATAACCATACTCCCCTATCCATGACCCCATAACCCTACTCCCTATCCATGACCCCATAACCCTACTCCCCATCCATGACCATATAACCCTACTCCCCAATACATGACCCTATAACCCTACTCCCTAATCCATGACCCTATTTACCTACTCCCCATCCATGACCTTATAACCCTACTCCCCTCTCCTTGACCATATAACCCTACTCCCTCTCCATGACCCTATAACCCTACTCCCCTATCCATGACCCCATAACCCTACTCCCCTATCCATGACCCCATAACCCTACTCCCCTATCCATGACCCCATAACCCTACTCCACTATCCATGACCCTATAACCCTACTCCCCAATCCATGACCCCATAACCATACTCCCCTATCCATGACCCCATAACCCTACTCCCCTATCCATGACCCCATAACCCTACTCCCCATCCATGACCCTATATCCCTACTCCCCAATACATGACCCTATAACCCTACTCCCTAATCCATGACCCTATTTACCTACTCCCCATCCATGACCCTATAACCCTACTCCCCTCTCCTTGACCATATAACCCTACTCCCCTCTCCATGACCCTATAACCCTACTCCCCATCCATGACCCTATAACCCTGTAACCCTAGTCCCCTCTCCATGAGCCTATAACCCTACTCCCCTCTCCATGACCCTATAACCCTACTCCCTATCCATGACCCTATAACCCTATTCCCCATCCATGACCCTATAACCCTACTCCCCAATACATGACGCTATAACCCTACTCCTGTATCCATGACGCTATATATCTACTCCCCTCTCCATGACCCTATAACCCTGTAACCCTAGTCCCCTCTCCATGACCCTATAACCCTACTCCCCTCTCCATGACCCTATAACCCTACTCCCCTATCCATGACCCTATAACCCTACTCCCCTATCCATGACCCTATAGCCCTACTCCCCATCCATGACCCTATAACCCTGCTCCCCATCCATGACCCTATAACACTACACCCCTATCCATGACCCTATAAACCCTACTCCCCTCTCTATGACCCTATAACCCTACTCCCCTCTCTATGACCCTATAACCGTACACCTCTATTCTTGACCCTATAACCCTACACCCCTATCCATGACTCAATAATCCTACTCCCCATCCATGACCCTATAACCCTACTCCCCTATCCACGACCCTATAACCCTACTCCCCTCTCGATGACCCTATAACCCTACTCCCCTCTCTATGACCCTATAACCCTACTCTATTCTTGACCCTATAACCCTACTCCCCTATCCATGACTCAATAATCCTACTCCCCATCCATGACCCTATAACCCTACTCCCCTAGCTATGAGCCTATAGCCCTACTCCCCATCCATGACCCTATAACCCTACTCCTCTATCCATGACCCTATAACACTACTCCCCTATCCATGACCCTATAGCCCTACTCCTCTATCCATGACTCAATAATCCTACTCCCCATCCATGACCCTATAACTCTACTCCCCAATCCATGACCCTATAACCCTACTCCCCAATCCATGACCCTATAACCCTACTCCCCTATCCATGACTGTAACGAATGGAAGCGGAGGCAGAGGTGGTGAAGCCACATTCGTTTTTATTTTTAAATGTGGAACCTCTAGACCGCGGTCCGGGGGGCTCCGAAGGGGGCGTAACTAGTGAGCCCCGGGTACCCGTAGTAAGGCCCCTCGAACAGGACCAGAATGGAATACCCGGAGGACACAGGTGCTACCTCCAGTTAGACCCCGGACACGTGGCAGCTGTCCCAGAGGGACCAAAAGGGTAACAGGTATTTACAGAGTCCGTGGAAGGTTCTTGACGGAGAAGGGTAAGGTCCTGGTCCAGAACGGATGGTAGTAGGCTGGCTTCAGTGACCTTGTCACGGTCCACGGGTACGGATGGCTGATGGCGGAACGGGATGACACTAGCGCCAGTAATAGCTGAGATTGTCCAGATTAGCCAGATACGGGTTAGCAATGATCTGAGGAGACAAACAGTATCAGCAAAGCACAGAGACTGCAGACGCAGCGCAGACAGAACAGGAACAGAACCGGATGTAGCAATGATAGAACACGTTGCTCCGGCACTCCCCTAATGGTGGAGTGACCAGATATAGTACTGAGTGCGCAGCCATTGGATAATTAGCTATTTCAAAAGATGCACGCTGCCCCTTTAAGAGAGGCGGTGGGCGCGGCCTCGCGTCCTAAGCAGACTATCTGGAGGCCTGCCAGCAGCGTGCCAGGAAGTGGGAGAGGACACAGGACGCCGAGGAACAGATGGGACAGGAGACCCCAGCCCACGCACAGACCGCCGCAGAGGGACAGCCCGAGGAACAGGTGAGTGAGCAGAACGGAGTGCAGAGGCAGCGCTGGGACCGGGTGTAACAGTATCCCCCTCTTTACTCCCCCTCTTTTTCAAGCCTGCGTGAAATCTTTTAAGAAGAAGAGGGGCCTGGATGTTCTCTTTAGGCTCCCAAGACCTCTCCTCAGGACCAAAACCCCTCCAGTCCACCAGGTAATAGATCCTACCCCTTACTCGCTTAGAGGCCAAGATATGTTTTTACCTCAAAAACATCATCCTCAGAGACCGGATCAGGAGTGGTACCCGGGTCCTTAAAAAAGGAGCTCAACACTACTGGTTTGAGGAGGGAAACATGAAAGGAGTTAGGTACTCTTAGAGAATTAGGCAATTTCAGTTTATAAGAGACCGGGTTGATCTGTCTCAAAACTTCAAAGGGACCAATGAAACGAGGACCCAATTTGTACGATGGTAACTTCAGACGGATGTACTTGGAGGAGAGCCATACCTTGTCTCCTGGATGAAAGATGGGAGCCTCCAAACGTCTTTTGTCCGCATGCGTTTTCATACGTTGAGAAGCTTTCTCCAAAGCCGACCTGGTCTCTCTCCAAATGTCCGAGAAATTCTTTGACAAGGTATCGACTGCCGGAACATCCGACAATCCCGAGACAGGAAGAGGAATTCCGGGTTGCAGTCCAAACACAATCTGAAAGGGAGACTTTCCAGAAGATTCACTTACTTGATTGTTGTAGGAGAATTCCGCCCAGGGCAGTAATTCTACCCAGTCATTATGATGAGCGTTGACGAAGTGACGCAGGTATCCAGCCAGGATTTGATTGATCCTCTCCACTTGCCCATTAGACTGGGGATGATATGCAGAAGAAAAATCTAGTTCAATTTTTACCATTTTTTCAGAGTCCTTTCCAGAACTTAGAGGTGAACTGGACGCCCCTGTCGGACACGATGTGGAGAGGAAATCCATGTAGACGAAAGATGTGCTGGATGAAGTGAGTGGCCAGTTCTGGAGCAGACGGGAGGCCAGATAGCGGAATGAAGTGAGCCATTTTAGAGAAGCGGTCCACCACAACCCATACCACTGAGCAGCCAAAGAGATGGGAAGATCCGTGATGAAATCCATCGCGATGTGCTGCCAGGGAGCGGACGGAATCGGAAGAGGCAGAAGCCGTCCGGCTGGTAGATGTTTAACAGTTTTGTTACGAGCACATGAAGGACATGCTGCGACGAACTCCTGGATATCCTTGACCATGGTAGGCCACCAGTAATACCGGGAGATGAGTTGCTGCGTCTTTTCTGACCAGCATGGCCAGACCAACTAGAAGAATGACCCCAGCGCAGAACAACGAGTACGGTCAGAAGCAGACACGAAAGTCTTCCCAGGAGGAAGCCGGGCCAAATCAGTGGAGGCAACAGAGACTAACCTAGAAGGTTCAATAATGTGCTGAGGTTCCTCCTCCAGTTCAGGAGGCAAGAAGGCCCTAGAGAGTGCGTCTGCCTTGATGTTCTTGTCAGCTGGACGGAAATGAAGTACAAAATTGAAACGGGCAAAAAATAATGCCCAACGGGCCTGACGGGGATTCAGTCTTAAAGCAGATTGGAGATAGGCAAGGTTTTTATGGTCGGTGATATGATTACCTGGTAATGAGCTCCTTCAAGAAGATGTCTCCATTCCTCCAGAGCCAATTTATGGCCAACATTCGCGATCACCGACGAAGAGTTCCTTTCTGCAGGAGAAAAAACCTTGGAAAAAAAACACACGAGATCACCCGCCCAGTAGACGACTTCTGGGTCAGAACGCTCCTGCACCTATGGAAGAAGCGTCAACTTCAGAAAAAATTGCTCACTTTGAATTAGGACATGGAGAACGGGTGCGGAAGCGAAGGCTTTTTTGAGAGAAAACAAAGGCCTCTTCTGCCTCGGAGGACCATTCCTTAGAGTTTACACCTTTCCGGGTTAAGGCTGTGATTGGAGCCCACTGGGTGGAAAAGTGTGGAATGAATTGCCGGTAGTAATTGGCGAATCCGAGGAACCTTTGTATGGTTTTAGCCCAGACGGACGAGGCCAGTTGAGAACAGCAGACAACTTCTCCGGATCCATCTTTAATCCTGTGGAAGATACAATGTACCCCAAGGAAAGGCAAAGAGGACTGCTCAAAGAGGCATTTCTCATATTTGCATAGAGCCTGTTCTCTCTCAGTCTTTGTAAGACCAGGCGTACTTGCCTCCGGTGTGACGCCAAGTCTGCAGAGAAAATCAAATATTGTCCAGGTAAACCACGACACAAGTATAGAGCAAGTCCCTGAAAATGTCATTAAACAAATTCCTGAAAAACCGCAGGTGCATTGCTTAGGCGAAGGCATTACCAGGTATTCATAGTGGCCGTCACGGGTGTTGAAGGCTGTTTTCCATTCGTCTCCCTCTCTGATTCGGATCAGGTTGTAGGCCCCTCTGAGGTCCAATTTGGTGAAGATCTTGGCCCCTCGGAGACGATCAAACAGCTCTGAAATAAGAGGCAATGGATACCTGTTTTTTTTACCGTGATTTGATTTAGACCCCGATAGTCAATGCGGGCCGCAAGGACCCGTCCTTTTTCTTCACAAAGAAGAATCCAGCTCCTGCCGGTGACGATGACTTTCGGATAAATCCTCTAGCCAAATTCTCTTGGATGTAGTACGACATGGCCTGAGTCTCTGCCTGTGAAAGGGGATAAACTCTCCCGCGAGGGGGTGATGCCCAGGAAGAAGCTCTATCTGACAGTCATACGACCTGTGTGAGGTAGTCTCTCAGCCTTTTTTTCCCAAAGACGTCAGAGAAGGACCAATAGGCGGAAGGCAACCCTGGCAGGGTATCAGGCTGGACTGGAGGCGAAAAGGTTGAATCCGGGTTAAGCAACGATTCATGCAGGTATCTCCCCAACGCAGAACTTCTCCATTTTCAATTAAGGACTGGTTCATGCATCTGAAGCCAAGGGTAAACCTAGAAGCATGGATGGGATAAACCAGGATTAAATAAAATCGCATTCGTTCAGTATGCATTAGACCTACCCGGAGTTCCACCAACTCGGTTTGAAACTGGACGGGCTCGGTCAGGCGGTTTGCCATCCACGGCGGACACCTGTAACGGATCAGGAAGACGCTGACTGGTAAGCGGTAATGATTCCACAACCGCCTGCTGGATGAAGTTCCTGCAGCTCCAGAATCCAGTAGACAGTGTTCGGAGAATTTATATGCTCCATAGGACACGGTGACAGAGATGTGTAAAGAGGGAGAGGACTGCTCTTTAACCTAGGTTGGTCCCTCCTACTGGACCTAGGCCTGGAGTTTCCCGACTTTTTAGGACAGAAATGAATCAAATGTTCAGAACTACCGCAGTAGTAACAACTTCCCTCTTGCGACGTGCCTCCCGGCGGCGGGTGGCCAAACTTACATGGTCCACCTCCATGGCCTCGGAGGCGGGGTGAAGTACCTGTTTGTACAAACTAGAGTCCAGGTGATAGGACCTTTTGTCCCGCTTGATCTCCATGGAGCGCTCCTGAAAACGCAGGTCAATTCGGGTTGCCAAGGATATTAGCTCTTCCAAAGAGTAGGTCTGTCCCGTCCCGCCAGCTCATCCTGATTCTTCCGGATAGGCCTTCCCGAAGTTAGCAACCAGGGCCTCATTGTTCACGATAATTCAGACGAGAGGGTGCGGAATTTAACAGCATACTGAGCTACCGTGAGAGTACCTGGCGCAGGGCGGAGCAGAGCTGATGCAGTCGAAGTGGTACGACCAGGTTCATCGAAAGTCCGCGAAAAGCCTCTAGGAAAGATTGAAGATCGTTAACCACCGGATCCCCTCTCTCCCATAGCGGGTTTAGCCAGGCGAGGGCTTCTCCTCCCAGGTGTGACATGATGAAGCCCACCTTGGCTCGGTCAGAAGCAAACATATGCCCCAAGATTTCGAAGTGTAGAGTGCACTGATTGAGGAAACCCCGACACAGAGTAGATCACCCTGGAAACGGGTAGGAGCCACCAGACGGGGACCTTGATTTGCCATGGAACTGGTACCTGATTATTGATAGAAGAGTCAGGTGCAGACGAGACCCCAAGGAATCCATGCGGGTAGACAAGCTGCGTAGATAAGTCGTGATCTTGTCCTGTTGAACTCCCAAACGGGCCACCTCCGGCACAGATCCGTGGTCGGAGGTCTCTGGGATCCAGCGGGTTCCATGGCCGGAGCAATCGTAACGAATGGAAGCGGAGGCAGAGGTGGTGAAGCCACATTCGTTTTTATTTTTTTAATGTGGAACCTCGAGACCGCGGTCCGGGGGCTCCGAAGGGGGCGTAACTAGTGAGCCCCGGGGTACCCGTAGTAAGGCCCCTCGAACAGGACCAGAATGGAATACCCGGAGGACAACAGGTGCTACCTCCAGTTAGACCCCGGCACTGTGCAGCTGTCCCAGAGGGACCAAAAGGGTAACAGGTATTTACAGAGTCCGTGGAAGGTTCTTGACGGAGAAGGTTAAGGTCCTGGTCCAGAACGGATGGTAGTAGGCTGGCTTCAGTAACCTTGTCACGGTCCACGGGTACGGATGGCTGATGGCGGAACGGGATGACACTTGTGCCAGTAATAGCCGAGATTGTCCAGATTAGCCAGATACGGATAGCAATGATCTGAGGAGACCAACAGTATCAGCGAAGCACAGAGACTGCAGACGCAGCGCAGACAGATCAGGCACAGAACCGGATGTAGCAATGATAGAAACACGTTGCTCCGGCACTCCCCTAATGGTGGAGTGACCAGATATAGTACTGAGTGCGCAGCCATTGGATAATTAGCTATTTCAAAAGATGCATGCTCCCCTTTAAGAGAGCGGTGGGCGCGGCCTCGCGTCCTAAGCCGTCTATCAGGAGGCCTGCCAGCAGCGTGCCAGGAGGTGGGAGAGGACTCAGGACGCCGGAGAGCAGATGGGACGGAGACCCCAGCCCACGCACAGACCGCCGCAGAGGGACAGCCCGAGGAACAGGTGAGTGAGCAAACGGAGTGCAGAGGCAGCGCTGGGACCGTGTGTAACAATGACCCTATAACCCACTCCACATCCATGACCCTATAACCCTACTCCCCCATCCATGACCCTATAACCCACTCCCCATCAATGATCCCTATTACCCTACTTCCCTCTCTAGACCCTATAACCCTACTCCCCATCCATGAGCCTATTGCCCTACTCCCATCCATGACCCTAAACCCTACTCCTCTATCCATGACCCTATAACACTACTCCCTATCCATGACCCTATAACCATACTCCCCTATCCATGACCCTATAACCCTACTCCCCATCCATGACCCTATAACCCTACTCCCCTATCCATGACCCTATAACCCTACTCCCCTCTCTTTGACCCTATAACCCTACTCACTATTCTTGACCCTATAACCCTACTCCCCATCCATGACCCTATAGCCTACTCCTCTATCCAGACCCAATAATCCTACTCCCCATCCATGACCCTATAACTCTACTCCCCAATACATGACCCTATAACCCTACTCCCCAATCCATGACCCTATAACCCTACTCCCCTATCCATGACCCTATAACCCTACTCCCCATCCATGACCTATAACCCTACTTCCCATCCATGACCCTATAACCCTACTCCCCATCAATGATCCTATTACCTATTTCCCTCTCTATGACCCTATAACCCTACTCTCCCCTATCCATGACCCTATAACTCTACTCCCCTATCATGACCCTATAACCCTACTCCCCTAACCCCAGACTTTTGACACAGTATTCCGGATTGTCGCCCCTAATCCTCATTGTCCCCGCGTCCTGTAGTGTCTGAGGGTGCAGCGGAGATACCTCGTTGTCGTCGTTGCCTCTCGCTTGTGGTCATGGAGAGAACGGACGGCGCTGAGGTCGCGGGGTTCACGCTTTCCAGGTGAAATGACACATTTCAGCTTCTGGGGACTAATGTACGGCCGGCGCTCAATTACCTCCGCGAGCAGAAAGAGCGCCGCGCATTATCCTGGAGAGGGACTTTGAAAGCCGCGTCCTAATTGCGATTCAAGCTCCGCACGGTGATTACTATACATTGCAGCCGCCGTCACCATTACACCAGCCGCACTCCATTAAGCCGCAATTGTCCGGAGAGAAATTGCTGTAATAAAACATTTATTGTCGCCCCGAGGGATTGTGGTAATATATTATGGATTATATAAAGCCCAGAAAATGGCACCATGGATACAAACATAGAAGGGGAAGAGCCACAGCGTCAGGCGGCCAATCACTGACTGCGGCGATAAGACGAAGGATCCAGAACAAAGGAAGAAGCAGAAAATAACAAAAAATACAAAGTAACAATAAATACAAAGTATCAACACGACTGGGAGTGATTGTCAACAGGACGACGACGGCTGCTGACAACCCGCCGGTGCGCTGTGTGAGAGGTTGTCAGCCCGCCCCCGGTATGACATCACTGCTGACAACCCGCCGGTGCGCTGTGTGAGAGGTTGTCAGCCCCGCCCCTCATCTATCACTGCTGACAACCTGCCGGTGCGCTGTGTGAGAGGTTGTCAGCCCCACCCCTGGTGATGACATCACTGCTGACAACCTGCCGATGCGCTGTGTGAGAGGTTGTCAGCCCCACCCCTGGTGATGACATCACTGCTGACAACCCGCCGTTGCACTGTGGAGAGGTTGTCAGCCCCGCCCCGTTGATGACATAACTGCTGACAACTCGCCGATGCGCTGTGTGAGAGGTTGTCAGCCCCGCCCCGTTGATGACATAACTGCTGACAACTCGCCGGTGCGCTGTGTGAGAGGTTGTCAGCCCCACCCTTGGTGATGACATCACTGCTGACAACCCGCCGGTGCGCTGTGTGGAGGTTTGTCAGGCCCGCCCTTGGTGATGACACACTGCTGACAACTCGCCGGTGCGCTGTGTGAAAGGTTGTCAGCCCCGCCCCGGTGATGACATCACTGCTGACAACCCGCCGGTGCGCTGTGGTGAGAGGTTGTCAGCCCCGCCCCCGGTGATGACATCACTGCTGACAACCCGCCGGGTGCTGTGTGAGAGGTTGTCAGCCCCACCCCTCATCTATCACTGCTGACAACCTGCCGGTGCGCTGTGTGAGAGATTGTCAGCCCCGCCCCGGTAATGACATCACTGCTGACAACCTGCCGATGCGCTGTGTGAGAGGTTGTCAACCCCGCCCCGGTAATGACATCACTGCTGACAACCTGCCGGTGCGCTGTGTGAGAGGTTGTCAGCCCCGCCCCCGGGAATGACATCACTGCTGACAACCTGCCGATGCGCTGTGTGAGAGGTTGTCAACCCCGCCCCGGTAATGACATCACTGCTGACAACCTGCCGATGCGCTGTGTGAGAGGTTGTCAGCCCCGACCCTCATCTATCACTGCTGACAACCTTCCGGTGCGCTGTGTGAGAGGTTGTCAGCCCCACCCCTCATCTATCACTGCTGACAACCCGCCGATGCGCTGTGTGAGAGGTTGTCAGCCCCGCCCGGAAGTTGGAAATC
>JARQOD010012999.1:0-17476 GCA_033576555.1 Oophaga sylvatica | reverse complement strand
TCCTCTTCTAATCATTACATTAACCTTTAGTATACGTATCTTTTTCAGCCTATTCTCAGACCTGTACTTTTCTCTTCTTACGGAGGATTGGGTATAGCAATCAGCTCGTTCCGAAACATAGAAATAAAAACTTTTACATTTATCCTGGACAAGTACATGGACTTTTTTTATTCCCGGACAGACAAACGTATGGATTTCCTTTAAAAACTCCACCTACTAAAAGAAGAGAGAGAGAAGGAAGAGCTGCTCCTTATCTCCATGATATTGCCGAAAGGTGCGGGCTCCTTCATTACTGAAAAGACCAGGGAGGTGCGTTGCTCCTTCCCTTTACATGATATGCCGGGGAAGGAGCGTATGCCCCTTACGTACTGACGACAAAGAAAAGGATGAGTGCTCCTTCATCTAAAATATATTCAGAGACAAAAAAAAAGCGTCTACCCTCGTTACTGAAAAATTAAAAACAAAAGGAGGGGCTGCTCCTTCCGTAGGGCGTAGGGTTTAAATCACGCGCTGCGGAATCCGGGAAAAAACTTCCCCTGCCAGTCACCAATTGCTCTTCTCCTCACCATTTTGTGTTTAAAAGCCCCGGGATGCCTTAAAAACGGCAAAAAGCCCCTGAGGCCGGAGGGGGGGATTACCACCTTATCTCTCCTTACGTGCATAATCCAAATCTTTATGAAAAAAAAAAAATTGGTGTGCCAAACGCTGATGGGGGAAAGGCAGGGGGAATGACATCAAAAACCGCTGATTACCAGCTTAATTCTACTTCATCGAGAATCACCTCCACCCCTTCTTTAACCCCCTTGAGGATGCAGCGATGTACCCCATAAAAAAAGCAGATTATCAATTAGTAAATAATTCATTTTTTCTATAGAATAAGTGCATGAATTGGTGAGAAAGTGGGCCCGCGATAGGAATTATTTAAAGCGGTTGTGCACTATTTGTTATGGAGGGTCATCAAAATTTTGATTGGTGGGGGTGCGATATCGGCCCCCAGAGGGTTTTTTGTCATGCGAAGACCCACTGGCTTTTGCCCCCCTTTGTGATGGAGCAATTTGCCCCCTTAATGACCGGCCAATTTTTTAAAATTTGACCCCTGTCACTTTATGAGGGTTAGGTTTAAAATTGGAAACCCTTTTGGGTCGTGCTGATTTTAAAATGTTTTTGAAAATAAAACTTGAACCACAAAAGTTGTTGTGCATTTGCCCTGATACACGATCCCCCATTTGGGTGGAACCCTGTTTGGGGCATCCCAGAGCTTGGGGGGAGGAGACCCTTTTTGGGAAATAAAGATTTTTGAAAAAAAATGGTCTGCGGGTGTCAGTTGCATTGCAGAGCCATGATGTCCCAAAAACAGTAGAACCCCCACAATGCCCCCTTTTTGGAAACTAGACCCCCAAGGAACTTATCTAGTTTTTCTGAGAACTTTGACCCCCAAGTGTTTTTTGCCCGCTTTTTTATTTTCACAAGGGTAAAGGAGAAAAGCCCACAAAGTTGTTGTCCAAATTGCCTGAGTCCCTGGTACCCCACATGTCGGGGGAACCCGTTTGGCCCAAACTTGGGGGCTCGAAGTGAAGTAGTGTGTTTTGGAATGCAGACTTTTAGGAAAATTGGTCTTGGGCTATTTTGCATTTGCAGAGCCCTTGTGTGCCAAACAGTAAAAACCCCCCCAAATCTGCCCCCATTTGAAAACTAACTCCCCAAAAGTTTTCTAATGTGTGGTAAAGCCTTTGAACCTAAGTTTTCCAGGTTTATATCGCAGACCCGTGAAAATAAGATTTTTTTTTTTCCACAAAAATGATTTCTTCCCCTCAATTTTTATTTGCCCAAGTGAAAAACAGGAGAATTGCCCCCAAAAGCGTGTGTATTTGTCCTGACTACTGATGAAAAAAGGTTGGGGTAAACATGCTTGGGCACACGTCGGAGCTCGGAAGGGAGGGAGACCTTTTTCTTTTTGAAAGCAAATTTGGCTGGAATCAATGGTGGCGCCATGTTGCGTCTTGGAGACCCCTGATATACCAAAAACAGTGGAAACCACCCAATTCTAACTCAGCCCCTAACCCAACACACCCAACCTTAATCCAACCATAACCCTAATTCCCAACCCTAAATTAACCCTTACCTTAATCCCCATCCCCTAACCATAAACCTAACCACTAACCTAACCCCAAACACACCTCTAACCCTAATCCCAACCCTAATCCAAACCCAAACCCTAATTACAACCCTAACTTTTAAACCCAACCCTAACCCTAATCCCAATGCTAACCCTAACCCCAAACGGTAACCCTAACCCAACTTTACCCAATCACTTTAGCCTAACTTTTAACCCTAATGGGAAAATGGAAATAAATAATTTTCTTTATTTTATTATTTTTTTCCCTAAGGGGGTGATAAAGGGGGTTTATTTCCTATTTTTTTATTTTGATCACTGTGATAGGGTCTATCACACTGACCAAAATGTACCAATAGGAAAAATCTCCCTTTGTTGAAGTAGTGAAGTTTTGGAATGCAGACTTTTATGGAATGGTCTTCGGGCATCATTTTGCATTTGCAGAGCCCTTGATGTGCCTAAACAGTAAAAAACCCCCCAAATCTGACCCCATTTAAAAACTATACTCCCCAAGAAGCTTATCTAGATGTGTGGTGAGCACTTTGAACCTCTAATTTGTTTCACAGAAGTTTAAACGCAGAGCCGTGAAAATAAGATTTTTTATTTTCCACAAAAATGATTTCTTAGCCCTCAATTTTTTATTTGCCCAAGTTAACAGGAGAAATTAGACCCCGAAAAACTGTTGTGCTATTTGTCCCGACTACGCTGATGCCCCAAAAGGTTGGGTAAACCACTGCTTGGGCACAGTCGGAGCTCGGAAGGGAGGGAGCACCGTTTTACTTTTGAAAGCAAACTTGCTGGAATCAATGGTGGCGCCATGTTGCGTCTGGAGACCCCCTGATATACCCAAACAGTGGAAACCACCCAATTCTAACTAAGGCCCTAACCCCAACACACCCTAACCTTAATCCCAACCAACCCTAATCCCACCCTAAATTAACCCTTACCCTAATACCATCCCCTAACCATAACCTAACCACTAACCTAACCCCAACACAAACCTCTAACCCTAATCCCAACCCTAATCCAAACCCTAACCCTAATTACAACCCTAACTCTAAACCCAACCCTAACCCTAACCCAATGCTAACCCTAATCCCAACGGTAACCCAAACCCCAACTTTAGCCCAACTCACTTTAGCCTAACTCTAACCAAATGGGAAAATGGAAATAAATAAATTTTTCTTTATTTTATTATTTTTCCCTAAGGGGGTGTTTAAAGGGGGTTTATTTACTTATTTTTTTATTTTGATCACTGTGATAGGGTCTATCACACTGACCAAAATTTACCAAAGGAAAAATCTCCCAAATTGTTGGGGGTTCCGGCGGGAGATCTCGGGGGGCGCACTACGAAGCCCCCCCCCCTTTTACTTACAGGAAAAGAGGGTTGGGGCCGGGGGGGAAGCAAAACCCAAAAAGGGACACCAGGAGGAAACCCGGGGTGGGGACCCGGGGAAAACCCCAAATTTTTTCACAAAACCAAAATTGCATAAAAACAAAGGGGGTTTTTAATTAAATGGCAAAATTTTTTTTTTTTTAATTTTTTTTTTGCGGCCCGCCTTAAAAACTTTTAAAAAGGCGATTGCAAAAAAAACCGTAGTCTTTAAAAACCAAAAACCCAAATCATTTTTCTCTGGGGTCCCCGGGCTACCCCTAGCATTCGAGACCCCAGAAAAAATTCTGAATTAAAATTTTGCTTTGTTTTAAAGTCCCCTTTTAACGGGCCCGCCTTTTAAAAGGCGTGTTTAAAAAAAACATAAAAAATGTGAACAAAAAAAAAACCCAAAAAATTTAACTCCCCACCTTTTTCCAGGGGGGGTTTTCCCAATAATTCTTTGGGGATCCAAAAAATCCTTGGCAAAACTCTCCCAAAAAATCACCAAATCCAAAAAACCATTTTTTTTAATTTCCCCAAAAATTTAGGAATCCTATCCCAAGGGTTTCCCCCCCCAGAACAATTTAAATCCAACTTCAAAGCCCCCCCAACCCCGCCACAATAAGGGCATTTGACCACCTAAAATTTCCCAACCCCCCCCTCCCCCAAAAATGAAAATTTCCCTTTTTTCGATCCCCTCCTGCAAATAAAGTCCCAAAGGGGTCACTACCCCCCCGGGAAATTGAAATAAACCCCCATCGGCAAACCCAAAAAATCATCACCCCTTTTCCCCAACAAAAATGTGAACTAAAACCCCCCCCCTTCCCCCTAAAAAACCCTTTCTAAACACCGCCCCTGATCCCCTTTAATTCCCTGCCTTTTTGATCTTCTAAAAACCCCGATCCCCCGCATTCCCCCAACTTTTTACCCCGTAAATTATTTCAAACCCCCCCAATGAAAAACCAAAAAAATTTTCTAGACTGAAACAAATAATTTTTTACATTGGGAAAAAACCCGAAATTTTTTTCCCCATTTCCTAAAGTTGAAAAATTTTTTTCGGGGGGGTTTTTTTTGTTTTTTTTGCAGTTTAAAAGGATAGCTTTTTTCCCCCCCTGCATGGAGAGCTCCTTTGCCCGAAAATTTTTTTCCCTTTTCCACTAAACCCTTCCAAATGAAAACACCACACCTCAAACCCAAAAACCACCCTTTTTAAAAAATCTTTTAAATTAGAATGATAAAATAAAGGGGATTGCCCCCATTTCCATGAAATACCTTTTGGATAAATTTTTCCCAAAATTACTTTTGGTCCCTTTAAAAACAGGGGGCAAAAGTTAAGGGGGCGGGAAACTAAAAAAACCCTTTCCCCCCCAAATTTTTTTAAATTGGATACCCCAAATAAAAGCTGAAAGCCCTTAACTTCAACTGCATCTAAAATTGTTTTTGTTTAAAATTTCATTGGGGTAATGTCTAGAACCAAAATTTTTTTAAATTTTTTGTCTCTGTCCAAAAAATTTAGGGAAACCTAACTGTTTTCCTTTAAACCCAAATCTCCCAAAAAAGCTAAAAACCCCAAGATCGTTACCCCAGACATGTAAAACCAGAAAAACCGGAGCCCTATCCAACCACACAAATTATGTCCCCCCTTTTAAAACCCCTTTTTTCCAACCAAACCCCCCCAAAAACCAAGCCAAACCCCTGATCACCGCCGTGTTCCGGGGAAACCCCAGAGTGACCCCCAAAAGGGGACTCTTAAAATTTGGGCTGAAAAACTTTAAAACATTTGAAAAAAACCTTATTTGGAAAACACAAAGAATCCTTCACTGCCCAAAAAAAGTACCCATTTCCCCTTTTGCCCCCTGATCATTTTGGACCTTCGGTCCAAAAAAAAAAACTAGAAAATAAAACCACCACATCCCAACTAGGACCCTCCAAAAATTTATTTTTACTGGGTGAATTTTACTTCCCCCAATTTTTCAATCCCCCCCAAAAACCCCCAAGGGGAAAACCCAAACCCCAAAAAAGACAAACTTCAAACTCCAACTACATAAGTTCCCAAAACCCCCCCCCAATCTTGTAATACAAATTAAAAAAAACAGGGGACCTACAATCCGCACGACTATTTCCGTTGTAAAAGGACTTGAAAAAAATTTTTTGAGCAAGGGTTTTCCCCCATTTTGGTTTTCAAGCGGTACGGACTGTCCATAAATTGTGAGGAGTGGAAACGGGGTTTTTAAAAACGGTTTTTTATAAGGGAGTCGCCCCCTTTCCCAAACAGGGTTGCCGGTGATCAATTGTTCTGGTCTCAATCCTTGATTCCTGTTTCCTTTGTAGCCTGCTGTGTCGTGTCTGCATCTCCTGCTAACAGATAAGACATTTTCTTCTTTTTGTTTTTGTGCTTGATTTTTTGCATTTTGTCCTGCACTTCTGTGGGGGCCTTCTGGGTCCCCTCCGGGGGCTTTTGCCCTCTCAGTTTAGTTCAGCCACTGATGTTTGTACATTTTGCTTTTTCCAGTTTTTTCAGTGGCTGCTGTTTTGATTTTGTTACACCAGAGAACTAATTTAGGTGGTAGAGGTCGTGTGATCTCAGGTGTTTTTGAAATTAGTAGAGTTGGTGCTTTTCAGGGTTTTTTGGGATTGCAGTAAGTACCCTTCCTATCCTTTTCTATTTAGTAGTTTGGGCCCCAACGTTTGCTCATACTATTTTCTGTCTGTGTCAGTATTTCTTCTTGTCTAACCGCCATTACATGTTTGGGGGCTTTCTATGTTCTTTGGGGATCTGCTCCGGGGCAGATAGCTTTCCTCTTTCTATCTTTAGGTGTAGTTAGTTTCTCAGGCTGTGACGAGGCGTCTAGGACCAACGTAGGAACGCTCCACGGCTGCCTCTAGTTGTGGTGGTTAGTCAGGGTACTGCAATCTCATAGATTCCAACTGCTCTGGTGTATTGCCTTTTTTACCTGCACTCCTCAGTTACCGAAACATAACAGTATCACCGGCCAAAATTTAAATTGTATGGTACTCACAGAAGGGAAAAATATTGTGAAAGAAAAAAGGTTGTCAGAGTTGTCAGAGATATTTTTCTGTTTGTTGCATTTTTTTTTTTCCCTCTGTATCTCTGGGTGCTGGGGAGGATTTTTTCTCTCAATGGAGTTTGCACAGTTGTCTGGCCGTGTGGATCAGCTTGCCACTGAGGTTCGGAGTATTGCTGCCTATCTTGCTGGTTGCCTGTTGTGGAACCTAGGATTCCCATGCCAGATTTGTTTTTGGGGATCGAGCTAAGTTTCTGAATTTCAAAAATAATTGTAAATTGTTTTTTGCCTTAAAATCTAAGTCCTCAGGGAACGCAGCGCAGCAGGTTCAAATTGTCATCTCTCTCCTGCGCGGCGATCCTCAGGATTGGGCTTTTTCCCTGACACCTGGGGATCCTGTTTTGAGTGATGTTGATGCATTTTTTCAGGCTTTGGGGTTATTGTACGATGAGCCTAATGTCACTGATCAAGCTGAAAAAGCCTTGTTGGCATTAAATCAGGGGCTTGATGACGCTGAGTTATACTGTCAGAGATTCCGTAGGTGGGCAGTCCTGACCAAAGTGGAATGACGACGCTTTGGCGGCCCTTTTTCGGAAGGGTCTGTCAGATAATGTAAAGGATGTTATGGTGGGATTCCTGTCCCCTCTGGTCTCAATGATTCTATGTCATTAGCGATTCAAATTGACAGACGTTTGCGTGAGCGGAGAAGTATGCGTGGAATAGTGTTGCCTTGTGAACCTGCTTCTGAATCCATGCAGTGTGATAGAGTGGTGTCTGGGGCACAGCGTCATGAGTTTCGAAAGCGCAATGGGTTATGTTTCTACTGTGGTATGCCTCTCATGCTATTTCAGTCTGCCCTAAGCGGGGAAGACGTTTTGCACGCTCAGTTGTCTTGGGTAGTGTTCAGACTAAGTTTTTATTAACTGTCACTCTGATATGCTCTCTGTCCTCATTTTCTGCTCAGGCTTTCGTTGATTCTGGAGCAGCTATTAACCTGATGGATTTATGATTTTGCTAAACGTTGTGGGTTTCCCTTGATACCCCTACAGAAGTCTATTCCCCTACTGGGGATCGATTCTACCCTTTGGCTGAGAATAAACCTCAGTTCTCTACTCAGGTGATAATGAGGGTTGAACCTGATCATCAGGAGAGCTGCAAATTTTTGGTTCTGTATAATCTGCATGAATTATCGTACTGGGTTTCCCTTGGTTACAGTCTCATAATCCTGTTTTGGATTGGAAACTGTGTCTGTAACCAGTTGGGGCTGCCAATGTGTTAATACCAACACTCCTGTTTTTTCTGCCTCCCCCAGGCTCAGGATGTTCCTGACTTTTTGATTGATTTTTCTGATGTGTTTAGCGAAAGTAAATCTGCATCCTTGCCTCCCCATAGGAGCTATGACTGCGCTATTGAATTAGTGCCTGGTAGTAAATTCCCTAAAGGTCGCCTTTTTAACTTGTCTGTACCTGAACATGACGCTATGCGGTCTTATATCAAGGAGTCATTGGAGAAGGGTCATATCAGACCATCCTCTTCACCCTTAGGTGCCGGTTTTTTCTTTGTGGCCAAAAAGGATGGTTCATTAAGGCCGTGTATTGATTATCGTCTTTTGAACAATATTACTGTGAAATATCAATATCCGTTACCCTTGATTTCTGACCTGTTTTCCAGGGTGAAAAACGCTACTTGGTTTACCAAGCTTGACCTCAGGGGGGCATATAACCTTATTCGCATTAAGCACGGGGATGAATGGAAGACGGCATTTAATACCCCTGAGGGGCATTTTGAGTACCTTGTGATGCCCTTTGGGCTCACTAATGCTCCTTCTGTCTTCCAGTCCTTCATGAATGACATTTTCAGGGATTTTGTGGATAAATTTCTGATTGTTTATTTGGATGATATCTTGATTTTTTCCAATGACTGGGACTCTCATGTGAAACATGTTCGAACTGTATTCCAGATTTTGAGAGAGAATGCTCTGTATGTGAAGGGATCAAAGTGTCTTTTTGGCGTACAGAGGATCTCATTTTTGGGATTCATTTTGTCCCCATCTGTTATTGAAATGGACCGGTCAAGGTTCAGGCCATCTGTGATTGGGTCCAACCTACTTCATTAAAGGCTCTTCAAAGATTTTGGGTTTTGCCAATTTTTATCGTAAATTTATTGGTAATTTCTCGGTTATTGTTAAACCATTAACTGATTTGACCAAAAAGGGTTCTGATGTGGTGAATTGGCCTCCTGAGGCAGTCTCTGCATTTCAGGAACTTAAGCAGAGATTCACTTCTGCTCCTGTTCTACGGCAGCCTGATGTTTCTCTGCCATTTCAGGTGGAGGTTGATGCCTCTGAAATTGGGGCAGGTGCCGTTTTGTCCCAAAGAGATCCAGAGACCTCTAAAAGTAACCCTTGTGCCTTTTTCTCTCGAAAATTTTCTCCTACTGAACGTAATTATGACGTGGGTAATCGGGAGTTATTGGCCATGAAGTGGGCTTTTGAAGAGTGGAGACATTGGCTGGAGGGAGCCAAACATCAGGTGGTGGTCCTTACGGACCATAAGAATCTGGTTTATCTGGAATCTGCCAAGCGACTTAATCCTAGACAGGCCAGGTGGGCCTTGTTTTTCACACGTTTTAATTTTGTGGTTTCTTTCTTCCTGGCACTAAGAATGTTAAGGCGGATGCCCTCTCGAGGAGTTTCCTTGCGGACTCTCCTGAGTTATCTGATCCTTCTGTTATTTTGAAAGAGGGTGTAGTTCTTTCCGCCATCTCGCCCAATTTGAGACTGGCTCTGGAGGGGTGTCAGGAGGATAAGCCCGAGCGCTGCCCTGTTGGGAAATTGTTTGTCCCGGACCAGTGGAAAAAGAGTGTGATGTCTGAGATTCATTGTTCCGCGTTGGCCGGTCATCCCGGAATTTTTGGTACCAGAGACTTGGTTAGTCGGTCCTTTTGGTGGCCTACCTTGTCTCGTGATGTCAGGGAATTTGTGCAGTCCTGCGGGACTTGCTCTCGCTCCAAGCCTTGCTCTCGCTCTAGTGGTTTGTTGATGCCATTGCCTGTGCCCAAGAGACCATGGACCCATATCTCTATGGATTTCATTTCCGACCTCCCTGTTTCTCAGAGAATGACCGTCATCTGGGTGATTTGTGATAGGTTTTCCAAGATGATACATCTTGTGCCATTACCTAAGTTGCCTTCCTCCTCTGAATTGGTGCCTTTGTTCCTTCAGCACGTGGTTCGTTTACACGGCATTCCTGAGAACATTGTGTCTGACAGAGGAGTCCAGTTTGTTTCCAGATTTTGGAGGACCTTTTGTTCTAAACTTGGTGTTCAATTGTCTTTCTCCTCGGCGTTTCATCCTCAGACCAATGGTCAAACTGAGAGAACAAACCAGACATTGGAGACTTATCTAAGATGCTTTGTGTCTGCTGATCAGGATGACTGGGTCTCTTTTTTGCCTTTGGCTGAGTTTGCTCTTAATAATAGGGCTAGCTCTGCCACTTTGATGTCTCCATTTTTCTGTAATTCTGGGTTTCACCCTCGATTTTCTTCAGGACAGACGGAGGCTTCTGTCTGTCCAGGTGTTGACTCTGTTGTGGAGCGTATGCAACAGATTTGGGACCAGGTAGTGGAGAGGTTGTCCCTCTCTCAGGAGAGGGCCCAGCGGTTTGCTAACCGGCATAGGACTGATGGTCCTCGGTTTAAAGTGGGGGACTTGGTCTGGTTGTCCTCAAAAAATATTCCTATGAGAGTGGCATCTCCTAAATTTAAGCCTAGGTTCATTGGACCTTATAAGATCATGGAGATTCTTAATCCTGTTTCTTTTCGTTTGCTTCTTCCAGGGACATTTAAGATCCATAACGTGTTCCACAAGTCCTTGTTGAAGAGGTTTGTTGAGCCAGTGGTTCCTACTACTGTGCCTCCTGACCCTGTTTTGGTTGAGGGCAATCTGGAGTATGTGGTTGAGAAAATATTGAATTCTCGTTTTTCTAGACGGAAACTCCAGTATTTGGTTAAGTGGAGAGGTTATGGTCAGGAAGACAATTCTTGGGTGTTTGCTTCGGACATCCATGCTAGGAGACTCATCCGTGCGTATCATAGAACTCATCCTGACCGACCTGGTTGCTCAAGTGAGGGTTCGGTGACCCCTCCTCAAGGGGGGGGTACTGTTGTGAATGGACTTGAAATGAGTTCTGAGCAGAGGCTCCCTCTGGTGGTTACAAGCGGTACTGGACTGTCCAGTGAAGATTGTGAGGATGGGAATCAGGTGTTACTGACTGGTCTTATATAAGGGAGTCGCCTTCCCATCAGGGTTGCCGGTGATCAATTGTTCTGGTCTCATCCTTGATTCCTGTTTCCCTTGTAGCCTGCTGTGTCGTGTTGCATCTCCTGCTAACAGATAAGACATTTTCTTCTTTTTGTTTTGTGCTTATTTTTGCATTTTGTCCTGCACTTCTGTGGGGGCCTTCAGGGTCCCCTCGGGGGCTTTGCCCTCTCAGTTTAGTTCAGCCACTGATGTTTGTACTTTTGCTTTTTCCAGTTTTTTCAGTGGCTGCTGTTTTGATTTTGTTACACCAGAGAACTAATTTAGGTGGTAGAGGTCGTGTGATCTCAGGTGTTTTTGAAATTAGTAGAGTTGGTGCTTTGCAGGGTTTTTTGGGATTGCAGTAAGTACCCTTCCTATCCTTTTCTATTTAGTTAGTTTGGGCCCCAACGTTTGCTCATACTATTTTCTGTCTGTGTCAGTATTTCTTCTTGTCTAACAGCCATTACATGTTTGGGGGCTTTCTATGTTCTTTGGGGATCTGCTCCGGGGCAGATAGCTTTCCTATTTCTATCTTTAGGTGTAGTTAGTTTCTCAGGCTGTGACGAGGCGTCTAGGACCAACGTAGGAACGCTCCACGGCTGCCTCTAGTTGTGGTGGTTAGTCAGGGTACTGCAATCTCATAGATTCCAACTGCTCTGGTGTATTGCCTTTTTTACCTGCACTCCTCAGTTACCGAAACATAAATTTGGCCCCCGTGTGGTCGATTTCCCCTGGTCTTTCCTTTGCTTGTGTCCCTCTGCAGCAGTCTGTGGCAGGCTGAATCTCTGTCCATCTGTCCTCAGCGTCCTGCGTCCTCCTCCAGTTCTGGCACGCTGCCGCGGCTCCAGGGAAAATTGCTTAGGACGCGAGGCCGCCCCGTCTCTTTAAAGGGGCAGCGTGCATTTTTTGAATAGTCCATTAACCAAAGGCAGCGCATCCGTACTATATCTGGTCACTCCCATAACGGGGTGCCCGGGGGCGTGTTCTATCATTGTACATCTGGGTTCTGTCCTGATCGTCTGCGCTGCGTCTGCGTCTCGTGCTTCGCTCATTCTATTGTTCCACAGATCATTGTAACCCGTATGGCTAACTTGGTCAATCTATTTTACTGGCGCAGTGTCATCCGTCCGCCATCAGCCTCCGTATCCCTGGACTGTGACAGGTATTTGGGGCCAGCTGCTACCATCCACTCTGGACCAGGACCTTCCTCATCCGTCAACCTCCAGGGTTTTGTTAATACCCGTTACCTTTTGGTTGGGACGCTCCCGTGTCCGGGGTCTAACTGGAGGTAGCACAGTGCCTCCGGGTATTCATTCTGGTCCTGTCGAGGGGCCCTTTTACGGGTACCCGGGGCTCACTAGTCACGCCCCTTCGGAGCCCCGGACCCCGGTCTCGAGGTTCCACATTAAAAAATAAAGACGAATGTGAACTTCACCATTCTGCCCCCGTTCATTCTTACAGATTGCTCCGGCAAACCCCTGGTCCATAGACCTCGACCCGGTCTGTGCCAGGAGGGCCGTTTAGGAGTTCAAAAGGACCAGTCAGACTTATCTACGCAGTTCTACCCGCTGGATTCCTTGGGGCCCTCTGCACTTTACTCTTTATCAATACTCAGTACCAGTTCCCCGGCAAGTAAAGGTCCCCCCCTGGGGTCCCACCCTTTCTGGGGGGATCCTACTAGTGTCGGGTTTTTCAATCATGCATTACATTCGAAATTTGGGGAAATTTTTTGTTTGACCCAGCCAAGGGGGTTCATATTAACCCCGGGAGGAAGGTGCCTGGTAAAGTTGGGAGAGAGGGGACCCGCTGGTTAATGATCTTAAAACTTTCTAGAGGTTTTGAACCTTGATGAACCGGGTCGCCCATTCGCCCGTTTGCCTTGTTCCCCTGCCCAAGGGTATCCCCGGTGGTCAGTTGCTTTTAAAAATTGCCCCCTTCGTTGAATTTGGGGAAAATGGGGCCCTTGGAGCTATTTGGGGAAAGGTTTTGGAAGAATAAAGGTGAGTGGCGGGACGGGACAGACCAAATTTGGAAGAGTAATACCCTTGGCCCGAATTGATGCTTTTCAGGAGGTTTCCATGGGTAAGGGGAAAAAAGGTTATATGGATTAGTTTGTTAAAAAAGGTACCTCGTTCTTGAGGTGGGGTAGACGTGTAAGTTTGGCCCCCCGCGGGGGGGTGAAGGAGGGAAGGTTTTGGGAAAAGTTTGAATAAAATTTTTGTAAAAAAGGGGTTGTTAGTTTAGGAGGGGCCCCCGGTGGAAAGTTTTTTCAAATTGTTTGTTATGGAGAATAAAATTTGAAATTGTTACGGATTCTGGGCGAGGGAATTTCCCCGAGGCGGTTTTGGACATTTCGTTCCCCGTCCGGTTTCCCATGTTCGGTAGTAGTGGCCCAAACCCTACCGAGCCCCTCCCGTTTCAAAACCCGGGTTGGGGAAATTGGTTGTTAATGCTGCTGAAAATGGATTTTAGTATTCCCGTTTGTCTCCCCTTTCTTTTAGGTTTCCTTGGTCAGAAGCATGAACAGTCTAAATTTGGGAAAATGGAGAAGTTCTGGTTGGGGGATATGTGAATCTGTTTAAGGATTTAACCTTTTTTGCCCCCCCCGCCTGATACTGAGGGTTGCCCTTTTCCTTTGGCCCTTTTTGAGTTTTGGCGCGATAGGTATTCCTACCTAGGGGAATTTAAACAACCATCCTAAAAAACCCGGCCCCTTGCAAAAAGACCCCTTTTGACGGGTTACATGCGGTGGAGACATTTATAGTTTTGCCAAATGTCTTCCTGAAACTACGGAAAGACATTGAAAAAGGGAAAACTCTTTTACCCTCCCAACATGTTCAAATAGAGTTTCGGGCCCTTGAAATCTCTTCAAGATGAGAACATTGATATTCAAACCCGGGGGACAAGGGCGGGGTGAACGTGAGAAATTCAGGGGATTTATTAATCAATGCAATCTTTTTTTTTCTGCACATGCTTCACAATTTCCCACTGAACGATCTAAGGTGCTTACTATAATTATGTTGCTTACCAACAAGGCTTTAATGTGGGCAAACCCTCTGATTGAGACTGAGGATGATTGTTTGAATCACCTTGATGATTTTATTTCCCCCAGGGGGCAGGTGTTTGATGACCCCAAATCGAGGTGCAACAGCTGAAGCACCCATGTTGGGCTTTGCGCCAAGGAAAGGGCATTCGGTAGTTGAATATGCCTTGGATTTCAGGAGAGGGGCCCCCTTGATCCCCAACCCCCTGGGATAGTTCCGCCAAAAAATCTATTTTTTCAAAAGGGGTTATCTCCATTTGATTAAGGAGAACTTGCTCGGGCCGACCCTCCCACTGCGTTAGGTGACTTTTTTAAAACTACTCACCCGGGATTGATACTCGTCGATGAAGCGGGGAAAGAGGTGGTTCGAAAGCAATCGTAAAAAACCCTTTCCCCCCTACCTTCCCCCCAGCTAAGGAACCTTTGAGTGGGAAATTACAAGGGAAACCCTAAAACCTAAACCCCTTGCGGGTAACTTTTCCAACAAAGGGGTTTAAATGATGCACGCAAGGAACATCTTTTAAGGGAATCTTTGTTTCTATTGTGGTAAGTCGGGGCACTTAAATTATAAACTGCCCAGCCGTTCCAAAAGGGACTACTGCAGCACTCTTTTTTGTGGGGTGTTGCGGGGAGGGGATCTGTCAGGTCCGAGCCTCGGGCCCCCAGAGGATCTGCAGCAACAGATCTTGTTTTTATGGGAATTTAAAAATCCGTTACCCTGAGGACGTTGACTGTGAAAACGCTCCCATTTTTTTCAATTTTCCTAAAGGGTGTCCCAGCGATTGAAAGAAAAACCCAATTCTCATTGTTTTCTTTCCATCAAACTCGGGTTGACTCGTTTGGGGTGTCTACTTTTGCTTTGATCGATCGGGGGGAAAGGGGAAAATTTTTAAAAATGGGATTCCCCCCTTTGCTCTGAAACGGGGGATACTTTTCAGTGAAGAAGGCTACTCCAGTACAAAATTTGGAAAATGTGGATGGTCCCTGCTGACCTCTGGACCAGTGGATAGGAAACAGAGCCTTTGAGGGTTTTTATGGGGAAAGTTTTCAAGAGAAACTGTCCCTTTTTGCTTTTCTCTTCTCCCCCCCTTTCCCATTATTCTTGGGGTACCCTTTGGGTGCGGCTCGAAAACCTCCATTAACTGGGAGACCAAGGAATTACACTTTTTTTGGGGAAAAAAGATGATCCAAAAGGTTTTAGCTTGCTCTGTTTTAAAGGGAAAACCCTTTTCATTCCCTGGGAAATACCAGCTGTATACCAGGGGGCTATGTGGAATTTTTTGTGACAAGAAGAACGCTGACCAGTTCCTTTCCCCCCCGTCCATAAGATTGTCCAATTGAATTATTGCCTGGGGCAAGAAACCTTTTGGTAAGATTACCCCCTTTGGGGGGGGCCCGAGCTAAAGGCTTTTAAAAAGGGTTACATAAAACGAAAATCTTGCCAAGGGGTTCCCTAAAGCCCCTCTTCATCTCCCGAGGTTTCACCCATCTTCTTTGAAAGAAGAAAGTGGGGGTCCCCGAGACCATGCGAGACATAGGGAAAAATCAATAAGGTTACTATTAGAAACCGTTTCCAAATTTCCTTTAATCCCTGATTAATTTGGGGAGAGTGCGACAAAGCCCAAAAAAATTTTCTTAAAATAGATCCCCTTTTGGGGCCTATAAAAATTGTCCGTATTAGACCCGGGGATGAATGGAAAACTTTTCATTCAGGTCACGCTATGGACACTTTGAAAATCTAGTTTTTGCCTTTTGGTCTGAGTACCCCCCCCCAGCCCTTTCCAAAAACCCTTTGGGGAATGACATCTTCAGGGATCTCCCCAGATACTTTTGTGGTAATTTATTTGGATGAATTCTAATTTTTTCTAAATCCCCAGAGGAAACCCCATGGACATGTGAGAATGGTCAAGGAACGCTAAGACAAAATCTTTTTTACATCAAACTTGAAAAGTGTAAATTTTCCAAGGACCGAAATTCAATTTCGGGGGTTTATGTACTGTCTACAAAAGGGAAATTTAAATTAGGATGGAAGCAAAACCCAAGCCATCAGGATTGGCCAAGTCCTAGAAAAGTGAAAAGGGGGTACGCGCTTTATCGGGTTTGCCAACTTCTTTAGAATTTTCATTAGAAATTTCTCTGGGGTAGTGCACCATCCCCCAAACTTCCCGGAAAGATTGGGTTCTCCGGGATCCCCAACCCCGGGAAGCTTTTTCCCCATCTAAAAGATAAATTTACCACTGCACCTATCCTATAACCCCAACCCTGATTTGCCTTCTAATAAGGGGGATTTTCAGATGTGCTTTTGGGAGCTATACTCTCTCAGAGAACAGGTGAAAGAATGTTTGCATCCCGGCCTTCTTTCCAGCAGTTGTCTTCGCTGAAGGAACTACGATGTGGCAATAGAGATTTTTTTTTGGCCTTTATTGCCCCCTTTCAAAGAATGGAACACCTTCTTCAGGGACTCCCCACAGCAAAAGTCGTCCTGACAGCCCATCGTAACCTTGATTTTCGGTGGGCTAAGTGCCTGACCCCTCCCAGGCCGCTGGAATCTTTTCTTAAACCAATTAATTTTTATATTTCTTATGACCAATCGGCAAGGGAAAGGTGATGCACTCTTAGGATTTACTCACAAAACCGTCCAATTACTCCTCTAAGACTATTCTTCCTGACCTAGTTTCCTAAGTATTCAAAATAAAGACCTTTTAAAGGACAAAAGGAAAGCATACCATGCGGATTCCTTTTTGAAAACCCCCAAGGACTAAGTCTTTTTTTTTAAAGAAGGGTGTGTGGTTCAGGAAAACCCCTGATATTCCTAAAAACAGTAGATTGAAGTTTTGCAACTCATTCACGATTCCAAGATACTGGCTAGAGGAATTTAAAGACACAGAATTTCTCTCTCGTTTTTTTGGTGGCCCCTTGCAGGAAGGATTTTTTAAACTATGTCATTCAGTGAAGTTTGTGAAAGATGAAAAACACCTCGCTCCCCCCAACTGGTCTGTTACAGCCTCTTCCCCCCCCGTCCCCCCGGGGGGGATCCATTTTATGGACTTCATTGTGGGTTACCAACCTCTCAAGGGAAGAAACCATTCTAGTGGTGGTTGACCGTTAACAAAGGGAGCTCTTTTATCCCTTGTGTCGGCTTACCCCCCGCAAAACAGACATCAGATTTTTATGATTAAAGTGTGTTTTTCGCTTACATGGAGACGGGAGGATTTCGGGTCGAGGGGTGCAATTCACTTTTAGGGTTTTGGCAAAAAATTTTGTGCACATTGGACATTAACCCCTCTCGACATTTGACGACTATCCCGTCCATAAAACCCGTGCATTTTGACCATGGACGGGTAGTCTCATAGGCGATTAGCTGCGCTCCCGGGGGGGCGCACTAATCGCCGCCGGGGTCACTGATTTTCAAGCTGACACCCGGATGTGTGAGGAGCGGCACGGGCCGTCCCGGGGCCCTTTAAACCCCTTGCACAAACCCCGATCAAAAAAATGATCGCGGTGACTGGGGGCAAGGGGAGGATCCGCAGGGTGGGGCTCCCTGGCCCCCCCCCTGAGACCCCAGAGCAGCGCGATTGATCCCCTGCCTGAGGGTTCCCCCCCCAGGAACCCGGATTTC
>JARQOD010012998.1:0-17477 GCA_033576555.1 Oophaga sylvatica | reverse complement strand
ACCTTGGGCAAAGTTAACATGGCTGCTTCAGCTTTGCACCTCGATTGGGGTCAAAAACCACCTGCCCCGGGCTGAAATAAAAGCATCAAGGTGATTCAAACCCCCCAACCTCGGGCTCAATTTTTGTGAAAAAAAAGTACTTTTTTTTTTTCGGATCAATTTGTGAAGCACCTGGGGTCAAAGTGCTATATGCATTAGATAATTCCCCTTAGGGGTTAGTTTAAAATGGGGTCACTTGTGGGGGAGCCTGTTTGGCAAAAGACTCCCAAATGCGAAGGAAACCCGCTAAATATTCCAGCATATTTTCCTTTTAAAAAGTCAAAGGGCCCCCTTTCCCTTTGGCCTGCGTGGCAAAACATGGTTTATTTTATCAAAAAAGCCCGGAATCCAAAAATAGATTCAGTTAAACGGTCCAAAATAAGCCCATCACATAAAAAAAAAAAAAAGGAGACACTGTAGCCCCATAGTTGCAAACCGAAATATGAAAAATATGAAAAATGAATTGCATCATTACCTTAGAAATATGAAAAATTGAGAAGTCTTAGCGCATAAGATGGCCAAATTATGTGAGCCTGATAGCCACGTCAAGGCTCTTCTCGTATATCAGGTCCTAACTAATGCCTATCTCGCTTAGAAAAGTCTGTCTGCATGGGAACATATAAATCCTCTCTCCAGACTAAAATCTACATCTCTGTGGAGGGTGATGAACCTGTTGTAATTAAAAAGCCTGTGACCACCAGGTGGAGTGCTCAGGTAGAAGGTAAATGAATACATATCAAAAAACTGACCGGCACATCCAAACATAGATTCAGTGTGAACAGGTGCCAAACCTAGAGTCACCAACTCACATACATACAAGAAAAAAGGCAGCACACTGTAGCGCCATAGCTTGCAACACGAAATATGAAAAATATGAAAAATGAATTGCATCATTACCTTAGAAATATGAAAAATTGAGAAGTCTTAGCGCATAAGATGGCCAAATTATGTGAGCCTGATAGCCACGTCAAGGCTCTTCTCGTATATCAGGTCCTAACTAATGCCTATCCTCGCTTAGAAAAGTCTGTCTGCATGGGAACATATGAATCCTCTCTCCAGACTAAAATCTACATCTCTGTGGAGGGTGATGAACCTGTTGTAATTAAAAAGCCTGTGACCACCAGGTGGAGTGCTCAGGTAGAAGGTAAATGAATACATATCAAAAAACTGACCGGCACATCCAAACATAGATTCAGTGTGAACAGGTGCCAAACCTAGAGTCACCAACTCACATACATACAAGAAAAAAAGGCAGCACACTGTAGCGCCATAGCTTGCAAACACGAAATATGAAAAAATATGAAAAATGAATTGCATCATTACCTTAGAAATATGAAAAATTGAGAAGTCTTAGCGCATAAGATGGCCAAATTATGTGAGCCTGATAGCCACGTCAAGGCTCTTCTCGTATATCAGGTTCTAACTAATGCCTATCCTCGCTTAGAAAAGCCCTGTCTGCATGGGAACATATGAATCCTCTCTCCAGACTAAAATCTACATCTCTGTGGAGGGGTGATGAACCTGTTGTAATTAAAAAGCCTGTGACCACCAGGTGGAGTGCTCAGGTAGAAGGTAAATGAATACATATCAAAAAACTGACCGGCACATCCAAACATAGATTCAGTGTGAACAGGTGCCAAACCTAGAGTCACCAACTCACATACATACAAGAAAAAAAGGCAGCACACTGTAGCGCCATAGCTTGCAAACACGAAATATGAAAAATATGAAAAATGAATTGCATCATTACCTTAGAAATATGAAAAATTGAGAAGTCTTAGCGCATAAGATGGCCAAATTATGTGAGCCTGATAGCCACGTCAAGGCTCTTCTCGTATATCAGGTCCTAACTATGCCTATCCTCGCTTAGAAAAGTCTGTCTGCATGGGAACATATGAATCCTCTCTCCAGACTAAAATCTACATCTCTGTGGAGGGGTGATGAACCTGTTGTAATAAAAAGCCTGTGACCACCAGGTGGAGTGCTCAGGTAGAATGTAAATGAATACATATCAAAAAACTGACCGGCACATCCAAACATAGATTCAGTGTGAACAGGTGCCAAACCTAGAGTCACCAACTCACATACATACAAGAAAAAAAGGCAGTACACTGTAGCGCCAT
This sequence comes from Oophaga sylvatica, assembly GCA_033576555.1. Classification (NCBI taxonomy): domain Eukaryota; kingdom Metazoa; phylum Chordata; class Amphibia; order Anura; family Dendrobatidae; genus Oophaga; species Oophaga sylvatica. Next base: position 15,315 of record JARQOD010012998.1, on the reverse strand, counting down.
AGCTTGCAAACACGAAATATGAAAAATATGAAAAATGAATTGCATCATTACCTTAGAAATATGAAAATTGAGAAGTCTTAGCGCATAAGATGGCCAAATTATGTGAGCCTGATAGCCACGTCAAGGCTCTTCTCGTATATCAGGTCCTAACTAATGCCTATCCTCGCTTAGAAAAGTCTGTCTGCATGGGAACATATGAATCCTCTCTCCAGACTAAAATCTACATCTCTGTGGAAGGGTGATGAACCTGTTGTAATTAAAAAGCCTGTGACCACCAGGTGGAGTGCTCAGGTAGAAGGTAAATGAATACATATCAAAAAACTGACCGCACATCCAAACATAGATTCAGTGTGAACAGGTGCCAAACCTAGAGTCACCAACTCACATACATACAAGAAAAAAAGGCAGCACACTGTAGCGCCATAGCTTGCAAACACGAAATATGAAAAATATGAAAAATGAATTGCATCATTACCTTAGAAATATGAAAAATTGAGAAGTCTTAGCGCATAAGATGGCCAAATTATGTGAGCCTGATAGCCACGTCAAGGCTCTTCTCGTATATCAGGTCCTAACTAATGCCTATCCTCGCTTAGAAAAGTCTGTCTGCATGGGAACATATGAATCCTCTCTCCAGACTAAAATCTACATCTCTGTGGAGGGGTGATGAACCTGTTGTAATTAAAAAGCCTGTGACCACCAGGTGGAGTGCTCAGGTAGAAGGTAAATGAATACATATCAAAAAACTGACCGGCACATACAAACATAGATTCAGTGTGAACAGGTGCCAAACCTAGAGTCACCAACTCACATACATACAAGAAAAAAAGGCAGTACACTGTAGCGCCATAGCTTGCAAACACGAAATATGAAAAATATGAAAAATGAATTGCATCATTACCTTAGAAATATGAAAAATTGAGAAGTCTTAGCGCATAAGATGGCCAAATTATGTGAGCCTGATAGCCACGTCAAGGCTCTTCTCGTATATCAGGTCCTAACTAATGCCTATCCTCGCTTAGAAAAGTCTGTCTGCATGGGAACATATGAATCCTCTCTCCAGACTAAAATCTACATCTCTGTGGAAGGGTGATGAACCTGTTGTAATTAAAAAGCCTGTGACCACCAGGTGGAGTGCTCAGGTAGAAGGTAAATGAATACATATCAAAAAACTGACCGGCACATCCAAACATAGATTCAGTGTGAACAGGTGCCAAACCTAGAGTCACCAACTCACATACATACAAGAAAAAAAGGCAGCACACTGTAGCGCCATAGCTTCCAAACACAAAATATGAAAAATATGAAAAATGAATTGCATCATTACCTTAGAAATATGAAAAATTGAGAAGTCTTAGCGCATAAATGGCCAAATTATGTGAGCCTGATAGCCACGTCAAGGCTCTTCTCGTATATCAGGTCCTAACTAGTGTTGAGCATTCCGATACCGCAAGTATCGGGTATCGGCCGATATTCGCGTTATCGGAATTCCGATACTTAATTCCGATACTTTTTCAATATCGTATACCGGAATCGGAAGTTCCCATAATTCTTTGAGAGGCAATGTGATTTTAGTCAGCCAATGAGGAATCCTACGAAGTGTGGGCACATCCTGTAATGATGCGGTCATCTTAACTAATGGCATGGCTGTGATTGGCTGCTGAAATGATGTCAGAATGCACTATAAAAGGCGCCGCAGCCATTTTAGCGTCACTGTGCTGTGAACTCAGTTAGGGACAGAACGCTGCTGTGCTGACTCTGAGGGACAGTTAGATATTGCGATTTTGTGTACTACTGTGCTTGAGGCAGGCTAGTTTACCAACCGCTGTGTAAAGCTTCATTTTGCCAGTGTTGTTTTAACAGCTCTGTGCAAGGTGTGTGTGTGACAGTGCAGGTGACGCTGCAGTTTGCTCTGCATCCACCGCTGTTTGTAGGCATCTGCACGTGTCACTTTTTTTTTTTTTTTTTATTTTATTTAGTGGAATTGGTGCAGCTCCATTATATTAGAAAAAAATCAAATCTATTAGTGTGACGTGCTTCCATCCGTATACAATACATTGGTTGCAAACACTATAGAAGTACAGAAAGGAGCTTTTCACAGATTGTGGACAGTTGTGTTTCAGTGTTCACTTCAGTCTGTGTTTTTTACTTTTTTGAGTGCAGATCACGCTCCAGTTACTTGTTCAAGCACTGCTGCTTGTACTCTGCTGAGCGTGTCTCAGTGGCTCATCCTTTTCATTTATCTCCAATTGGTTCTGCTACATTCCATTTAAAATAAATCTAATCTATTAGTGTGACCGCTTCCATCCGTATACAATACATTGGTTGCAAACACTATAGAAGTACAGAAAGGAGCTTTTCACAGATTGTGGACAGTTGTGTTTCAGTGTTCACTTCAGTCTGTGTTTTTTACTTTTTTGAGTGCAGATCACGCTCCAGTTACTTGTTCAAGCACTGCTGCTTGTACTCTGCTGAGCGTGTCTCAGTGGCTCATCCTTTTCATTTATCTCCAATTGGTTCTGCTACATTCCATTTAAAATAAATCTAATCTATTAGTGTGACGCGCTTCCATCCGTATACAATACATTGGTTGCAAACACTATAGAAGTACAGAAAGGAGCTTTTCACAGATTGTGGACAGTTGTGTTTCAGTGTTCACTTCAGTCTGTGTTTTTTACTTTTTTGAGTGCAGATCACGCTCCAGTTACTTGTTCAAGCACTGCTGCTTGTACTCTGCTGAGCGTGTCTCAGTGGCTCATCCTTTTCATTTATCTCCAATTGGTTCTGCTACATTCCATTTAAAATAAATCTAATCTATTAGTGTGACGCGCTTCCATCCGTATACAATACATTGGTTGCAAACACTATAGAAGTACAGAAAGGAGCTTTTCACAGATTGTGGACAGTTGTGTTTCAGTGTTCACTTCAGTCTGTGTTTTTTACTTTTTTGAGTGCAGATCACGCTCCAGTTACTTGTTCAAGCACTGCTGCTTGTACTCTGCTGAGCGTGTCTCAGTGGCTCATCCTTTTCATTTATCTCCAATTGGTTCTGCTACATTCCATTTAAAATAAATCTAATCTATTAGTGTGACGCGCTTCCATCCGTATACAATACATTGGTTGCAAACACTATAGAAGTACAGAAAGGAGCTTTTCACAGATTGTGGACAGTTGTGTTTCAGTGTTCACTTCAGTCTGTGTTTTTTACTTTTTTGAGTGCAGATCACGCTCCAGTTACTTGTTCAAGCACTGCTGCTTGTACTCTGCTGAGCGTGTCTCAGTGGCTCATCCTTTTCATTTATCTCCAATTGGTTCTGCTACATTCCATTTAAAATAAATCTAATCTATTAGTGTGACGCGCTTCCATCCGTATACAATACATTGGTTGCAAACACTATAGAAGTACAGAAAGGAGCTTTTCACAGATTGTGGACAGTTGTGTTTCAGTGTTCACTTCAGTCTGTGTTTTTTACTTTTTTGAGTGCAGATCACGCTCCAGTTACTTGTTCAAGCACTGCTGCTTGTACTCTGCTGAGCGTGTCTCAGTGGCTCATCCTTTTCATTTATCTCCAATTGGTTCTGCTACATTCCATTTAAAATAAATCTAATCTATTAGTGTGACGCGCTTCCATCCGTATACAATACATTGGTTGCAAACACTATAGAAGTACAGAAAGGAGCTTTTCACAGATTGTGGACAGTTGTGTTTCAGTGTTCACTTCAGTCTGTGTTTTTTACTTTTTGAGTGCAGATCACGCTCCAGTTACTTGTTCAAGCACTGCTGCTTGTACTCTGCTGAGCGTGTCTCAGTGGCTCATCCTTTTCATTTATCTCCAATTGGTTCTGCTACATTCCATTTAAAATAAATCTAATCTATTAGTGTGACGCGCTTCCATCCGTATACAATACATTGGTTGCAAACACTATAGAAGTACAGAAAGGAGCTTTTCACAGATTGTGGACAGTTGTGTTTCAGTGTTCACTTCAGTCTGTGTTTTTTACTTTTTTGAGTGCAGATCACGCTCCAGTTACTTGTTCAAGCACTGCTGCTTGTACTCTGCTGAGCGTGTCTCAGTGGCTCATCCTTTTCATTTATCTCCAATTGGTTCTGCTACATTCCATTTAAAATAAATCTAATCTATTAGTGTGACGCGCTTCCATCCGTATACAATACATTGGTTGCAAACACTATAGAAGTACAGAAAGGAGCTTTTCACAGATTGTGGACAGTTGTGTTTCAGTGTTCACTTCAGTCTGTGTTTTTTACTTTTTTGAGTGCAGATCACGCTCCAGTTACTTGTTCAAGCACTGCTGCTTGTACTCTGCTGAGCGTGTCTCAGTGGCTCATCCTTTTCATTTATCTCCAATTGGTTCTGCTACATTCCATTTAAAATAAATCTAATCTATTAGTGTGACGCGCTTCCATCCGTATACAATACATTGGTTGCAAACACTATAGAAGTACAGAAAGGAGCTTTCACAGATTGTGGACAGTTGTGTTTCAGTGTTCACTTCAGTCTGTGTTTTTTACTTTTTTGAGTGCATATCACGCTCCAGTTACTTGTTCAAGCACTGCTGCTTGTACTCTGCTGAGCGTGTCTCAGTGGCTCATCCTTTTCATTTATCTCCAATTGGTTCTGCTACATTCCATTTAAAATAAATCTAATCTATTAGTGTGACGCGCTTCCATCCGTATACAATACATTGGTTGCAAACACTATAGAAGTACAGAAAGGAGCTTTTCACAGATTGTGGACAGTTGTGTTTCAGTGTTCACTTCAGTCTGTGTTTTTTACTTTTTTGAGTGCAGATCACGCTCCAGTTACTTGTTCAAGCACTGCTGCTTGTACTCTGCTGAGCGTGTCTCAGTGGCTCATCCTTTTCATTTATCTCCAATTGGTTCTGCTACATTCCATTTAAAATAAATCTAATCTATTAGTGTGACGCGCTTCCATCCGTATACAATACATTGGTTGCAAACACTATAGAAGTACACAAACGGGCCTTTCACAGCTACTGAACATGGGTTTTTAATTTTTAACTAAAATATGTATTTTTCAAATGACACAAATATAAGTAATGTTGAAGAGGAATAGTCCTACATCCATTGTTTGCACAATATTACAGGTGTACATCATGTCCCTTAATCAACAATGTATTATTATATTTACTTGTATGCTTTTATTTAAAAGCCAAGAACACAGAAGGATAACCTTCGCACTGCAGCTGTTGTCAAAGTTCAACCCACATTATGCACTTCCAACATTGCAGCATTTGAGGCATGATGTGAGTTGGATTGGTCAAAGTTATGGAGTGAGAAGGTTCACCATCAGTACCCTATAGCATAAGTATGCTTTTGTGTTAGCATTTGTGTTAGACATGTGGATATCTGCCATAATATGTCACAATTATTTAGTTACAGATTTGTTACCAACACTAATCATTGAATGGTTTTAAATTTGACGTTTCACTTGTTTACAGCTTAGAAATAAGGGTGTAGCCTGATATCTATGTGTAGCACTAGCCACTTTAACATGTCATGTTTTTTTAAACATGTGTAGCTAGGTAGCAGTAATTTTTGCCGGACACACAGCAGGGGAACAGCAGGCGTTACTGAACCCCACTATCACTATAGCTTGTGTATTGGTCTGTGGACACGACACTTCTGAGCAGCAACTGGCAGTGTTGTAGCCCAGGGAGTATAGCTCAGGTGGTAGAAAGATGAACATAACAGGAGACATGGAAAACGTTGCCAACCAGTTAGTTAATCTGAAACCGGACAGGCAAATTCAGGCGAGATCCATGCCTAGTTCATTTTCAGAAAAGTAAGCCGTTCTACATTATCGTAGGATAGTCGCATGCAACGGTCTGTTAGTACACCACCTGCAGCAGTAAAGACGCGCTCCGATAATACACTGGCAGCAGATCAAGCCAGCACCTCCAATGCATACTGGCTAAGCTCTGGCCATGTATCCAGCTTAGAGACACAAAACTTGAATGGGGAAGAGCCATCTGAGAGTACACTGAGAGGGCAAGACATGTAGTCTGTAACCATCTTACGGAAATGTTGCCTCCTGCTGACTGGAGCCGTCTCGGATGGTGTAGACATTGGTGGCGCTGCCACAAAACTTCGACACATTTGGAACATACTGTTCTTGCCCTGTGCAGAGGCGCTGCTTGTGCTCCCTCTGTTGCAGAGCTGTCTCCACTGCCTCGACGCACAGAGCTGCTTTGTAAATCAGTAGCAGCAGCAGTGCTCTCGGCTGGAATGGAGAACATTATGGATTGCACCAGTGTGTCTTGGTACTTCCGCATTTTACGCTCCCGGTTCAACGGTGTGATGAGGCTTTGTAAGTTGTCCCGGTAGCGAGGGTCTAGGAGGGTGTACACCCAATAATCAGACGTGGTGTGAATGTGTTCGATGCGGCGGTCGTTTCTCAGCCACTGCAGCATGAAATCAACCATGTGCTGCAGACTCCCAACTGGCCAAGAAACGTTGTCCCCTGCAAGAGGCGTCATCTCCGCCTGCTGTGCATCACCCCACCCTTGGTCTACATACTGACTAGAGCATTGTCTACCTCCCTCTGGAGCGATGTCTTCCTCCTCCATTGACTCCTCCTCATCCTCCTCACAAAGTCCTTCAAATACATATAAATTTACAAAATTTAAAACTCAAAATTTAAAAACTTTGTATCATAATTCTGTAACATCAGTTTATGGAAACACAATAGCATTACAAAAGGATAGACAAAAAATGTACATTATGTGCTTTGTAAATACATTAAAGTTTGTAATGGTTATGAAAATATAGACAGCGACTCTGGAGGTTCAATTGTTGATACAGCATGGTACTTTGAAAGTCCTCCAGCCCTTTGTGAGGAACCACGTTGCACTGACTGTCCAGAAGGTGATGGAATTTGTGACTCCTCATCCTCCACCTCTTCCAAAACCTCATGCCTTAGTGCTTGCAGTGTTTTTTGAAGCAGGCAGATAAGGGGGACAGTCAGGCTGACTAGTGCATCATCTGCACTCGCCATCCGCGTTGACTCATCAAACGCACGCAAAACGTGGCAGATATCCTTCATAGAGTTATTCGCCACTCATTACACTGGCAGTGGCTGCCCATTCATTATAGGATCCAATTCTAATTACTGGTTCTCACCAACAAAGCTCTCCACAGCGCAGCACCCCCCTACATCTCCTCCCTTATTATATTTATCGCCTAACCGACTGCTGCACTCTGCAAACGACCTTCGACTAACCTCTGCACTAATCCGTACCTCCCCTCCCAACTCCAAGACTTCACCCGCGCTGCGCCAATCCTCTGGAATGCTCTACCCCAAGAAATTAGGACTATCCGCAATTTGGATGGTTTCAGGCGCTCCCTCAAAACACATTTGTTCACAGTGGCCTATCACATTCACTAATCAAAGTCATTCTATGTGTAATTCTGTGTGTGTAGCCCATTCACTATCCCATGCATCCCTCACTTCCTTAAAATGGCTGGACCATCATTGTAAAAACACCATTGTATATAAACACCTGTACTTTGTATCTCCCACACCTCATTGTAGATTGTAAGCTTTCACCAGCAGGGGCGGCTGATTTTGCTTTAATTATTGTATTGTTAACGTTGTTACTTATGACTCGTGTTTTGAAACTGTTAAACTGTAAAGCACTGCGGAATATTATGGCGCTATATAAATAAATAATATTATTATTCTTATTATAGAGGCCCACTCAGTAGTGGTGAAGTGTGAACGGCGCAAATTGCGAGTTGACTGCGCCTGATGCAGCTGATACTCCATTACTGTTGGCTGCTGCTCACACAACCGCTCCAACATATGTAACGAGGAATTCCACCTGGTGGGTACGTCACATATGATGCGATGTTCATGAAGGTGAAATCTGCGTTGCAGAGCTGCAATCAGCGATCTTGCCATGCTGGAACGTCGCAAGTGAGCGCACTCTAGGCGGACCTTGTGCAGCAGTGCATCAAGATCCGGATAGTCCCTCAAAAAACTCTGCACGACCAAGTTGAGCACATATGACAGACATGGTATGTGAGTGAGGTTGCCAAGGCCCAGAGCTGACACCAGATTTCGGCCATTGTCACACACTACCAAGCCTGCCTGTAGATTCTCTTCCAAAAACCACACGTCGCTCTCCTGCTTTATGACATTACAGAGCTCCTGCGCTGTGTGGCTAAGATTCCCCATGGAAATTAATTTCAGGATGGCCTGTTGACATTTGGACACGGCTGTGCTCATATCGGTCGCAACAGGTAAACGTTCACGGGTCCATGTGGAGGTAGACCGTGACGGCTCCTGCAGCGATGATTCTGAGGAACTGGAATAGGAGGAGGAATCAATGTGTACAGACTTGATTCCTGCAATCCTTGGAGTTGGCAGAACACGTACAGCGCCACTCGCAAGATCAGTACCCGGCTGCACAACATTGACCCAATGGGCAGTGAGGGAAAGGTATTGTCCCTGGCCATGGGTGTTAGAACCCTCTTGTTAGGTTTTGTTTCAGTTTGCTGGTCACATGACCTTTTTTCCCTATTTAGTCTGGCTCCGCCCTTCTGGCTTTGCTTGACTTCATTGTATTATCTACTGTTAAGCTAGCCGGGTGCTTAGGTGCCTTAATCAGTCAGTTTTGCTTGATGTTAGGATCACAAAGTATTTATTTTTCTGTTTAATTATCCATGCTACAATTTATGTTAGGAGGTGTCCACCTTTTCTCACAGTCCCTAGATCTTGTAGGGATTACTCCCTCGCAACTATAGGTCTTCGTTCACACTAGATGAGGACTTTAGCGGGTCTGGTCGCAGGATCAGGTTCCCCGTTACATCGTAGGGATTCAGCTTAGTTGTATGTAGGGACAGAATTCCCTTCTTTCCTTACTGGTTGTAGCAGATCATAACAATGGGTACTGGTCCACGCATCGGTGGTCAGGTGGACCTTGCTACTGAGGCTTTTAGTAGCGCATGTTTAATTTTTCCCATCACATGCTTTTGCAGACCAGGACGGCTTGCCTGCTGAAATGAAATCGGCTTGGCACATTGTATTGTGGGATTGACAATGATATTCAGTTACGGAAACTGTCTGTCTCCACCAGCCTGAATCACAGCATTTCAAGGGACAGGAGTTTTGCAATGCCAGCATTCAGAGCCTGTGCTCGTGCATGGTTTGCGGAGTATGGCCGTCTTTTATCCCATGCCTGTGCTACCGATGGCTTGTTTTGTGGCCTGGGAGTGTGAGGATGACAGGGAACTTGCTGCTGTGTGTGGAATAACAGTTTGTCTCTGGACAACAGTGGCCGAGGTTCTTCCATGGCGATCCTGTGAGGAAGCATAACCAGCTGTGTGTGAGCTCGATGAAGAGGCTTCAACACAACCTGAAGATGTAGGTGCTGCTGTAGGTTGGCCTACATCTCTAGTGTGTCTTTGTAACTCAACTACGTGCTTTGTCCGCACATGTTTCCACATATTTGTGGTATTGAGGTGACTGACACTTTTAGCTATTTTTAATTTTTAATTACACAGCTTGCATTTCACATAGCAAATATCATGTGCAAGTGTGTGAAAAAAGGACCACGCAGTGCAAGTCCTGGGAGCGCACGTTTTGACTTTTGGAAGACAACTGCTCCGAAACAGGTGCCAAACTGGAGGCTACAGGCAACCGAGTCTGCAGCCTAACTCTCCCTCCTGTTGTACCGTTGGGGCAATGTCTTCCTCTATCTTCCTTCTATCACTAACCATTTCTCTAGGCCTCTCCCAGCTTTCAACCAAAGTACTGGTTCTCACCCACAAAGCTCTCCACAGTGCAGCACCCCTCCTACATCTCCTCCCTCATTCTATCTATCGGCCTAACCGACTGCTGCGCCTCTGCAAACGACTTTCGACTAACCTCTGCACTAATACGTACCTCCACTCCCGACTCCAAGACTTCTCCTGCTCTACGCCAATCCCTGGAAGCTGTACCCCAAGAAATTAGGACTATCCACAATTTGCATGGTTTCAGGCGCTCCCTCAAACACATTTGTTCAGAGCGCCTATCACATTCACTAATCAAATCATTCTATGTATTCTGTGTAAGTGTGTGTGTGTCTCTAGCCCATTCACTATCTCCATCCCTCAGTCCCTTAAGATGGCTGGAACATCATTGTAAATGCACCATTGTATATAAACACCTATACTTTGTATCTCCCCCATCATATTGTACATTGTAAGCTGTCACGAGCAGGGCGACTTATTTAGCTTAAATTATTGTATTGTTAACGTTGTTACTTATGACTTGTGTTCTGAAACGGCTAAACTGTAAAGCGCTGCGGAATATGATGGCGCTATATAAATAAATATTATTATTAATCCTCTGAGCTGCTCCCACCACCTTCCTGTTCCTCATGCATGTTGGTCTTGGACCTCATCATCTCCACTACCCTCTTCCAACACCTGCTGTTGGGTGGTCTGGCCAGCACCATGCTCAACAAAACTGGCACCTGGGTCTCATCATCATCAGATGCGTTCTGCGGTGTGCTGACCATCGGCACTGTCTCACCCGCCTCTTCAGATTCAGAAGACACAGCTGTTGCGCATCACTGCATACTCCCTCTTCACATTACAGAATGCTGCTTGGCTGGCCCCTGTTTGCAAGCCAATAGATTCTGAGAACAGAAGCAACACTCAGCTGGCTCCTGTACAGAACTCTCTGACTGCCTGGGCAATTTGCCAGGCGGTGAAGAGACAGATGGTTGCCCAACAGTGCTGTGGTCCTGAGAGAGGTGGAAGCAATTGAAGTCGATGCATTGGCTGACATCCAAACAACAACGGCTTCAATTTGTTCTTCCCGCAGCAGGAGGGTACTCCGAGCTCCTACAAAAGTGCGCATAAAGGAACGCTCACGGGGAAAACTGTGATGCTGTGTCACTGGGGCCGCAGCAGCCACAGAATCCCCACGTCCTCTCCTGAAGAAACTCCACGACCACGTGCCTTACTCCCTGCCTTCTTCATCTTGGTAGATTCATAAAGAAACTCTGAAAAGTTATAAGGTCTAAGTGTGGTTATTCCGCAGAGACTGCAGTGAACACTGCACACAACTGTTCACTACCCAATGCGTCTCAGCAGGAAGGCAGTCTGTGCGTCAAAACAAAGGCACAAGCATACATCCATGTACCCTGTTTATAAAGCTATATAAAAAAAATTATGTAGTAGTGACGCACACTTTATTGAGGTACAGTATTACATCGCCATTCACCATCTGTGGCTATGCAGTCTCATCTATATATACCTTATCTATCTGTTGTCATGCTTCCAAGTCGACAGTCACAGTCAGCCATAAATAGCAATTTTCACTATGCACTATGCACTTTGAAAGGTTATGTTTGTTAATAAAAATGATTATTGCCACATATTATGAGTATTACATGATGGAAATTGTATAATTTTGTATAAAATATTTAGTGACATTATTCAGCAAATGGAACATTTTAGTAATAATCACAGATAACTTGTAATGCTGATGATGTTTTGAAGTCAGACATTCATTGTCTAACAATAAAAATGGTGTACATACTGTTACTTATCCATCATTAATGGATTCAGATATGTACTTGTATGCTTTTATGTACAACCGTATAGCAGATTCCTTAACTAATTTATTTTGTGGTTTGCATTGCTGTTCAACATGTTTAATGTATGTTTAGTTTGTCAATTTTTTTTTTCGTATTTTTTAAATGGCCCTTATTTTAATGGTTATTTTTCCTTTTTTGGAAAAAGGGCTTTTAAAAAATTGGGAACAAAAAAATTCCTTTCCCCATTTTTTTAAAAATTTTGACCCTGGGCCCCCCGGGTTTTTGTTAAAACCTGTTGAATAAAAAGCCCGTGCCCCCGGGGTGGAACCGCGGGGCCTCGGTTTTGGGTTTTGGTTTTTTTCCCTTTCGACCCCCCGGCCCCCAAAAAAGTTCAGGGGTTGAACGGTTTGCCCTGGTTACCCCTTCCATTCCTCAAGGGCCCGCAGTCCCGCCTGGGTTCCCCAAAAATTGGTATAAAAAGTTAAGGAATCTTTTCCTTTGGGTATGTTTGGGGAGAAGGGTTTTACCCCTTAGAAGGCCCTTTTTAAGTGAGGCCCTTGTGCCAGCCGCCCCTTTCCCCCGGGTTTCCCGGGTCCTAAAAGGGTTCCCTCCAAAAAATTTCCTTTGGGCCTTGGGCCCATTAATCCTTTCCAGAAAAAATCTCTTCCTTGGGGGGTTTTGGGGAACCGGTTTTTTAAAAACCGGTCCACCCCGGGTAAATGCTGGTAAAAAAATTGAAAAATACAAAACGGCCGGCAAAAACCAAACAAGTTTAAAAAGGCGGAACAGGTTTGCCAAATAAGAGCAAAAAACTAAAATTTCAAAACAAAGAAAAAAGCGGGAACCACCTTGGGGGCCCCCAAAAAAGGGGCTTCGGAAAAACTCAGGGAAATTAGGGAAAAATTTTAAAATTTTTTCCCTTTAAGAAAAATGAAAAATTAAGAAGTTTACCAAAAAGGGTTTTCCTAAAATTATGTAAAGGATAACCCAGTGGGTTTTTATTTTGGAAATAAATTTTTTAACCAACGTTAAAAGATATTTTTTGGTTGATGGGTAATTTTGGAAAATTTTAGAAAAAAATTTTAAAAATTTGGGAGGGGTGTAAAAATTTTTTAAAAAAAGTTTGACCTAATTTGGTGTTTAAAATTTTGGGAAAAGGGAAAAACTTTAAAAAAATTTTTGAACGAAACCCAAAAAAAATTTTTGCACCCTTTAAAAGGGTTTAAACCAAAGGCCCAACTCACAACCCCCCAAAAAAATTTTCACACCTTTCGTTTCCTTAAATACAAAAAAAAATGGCAAAAAAATTTGGTTTTTTATTTAAAAATTTTTTGAAAAATTTGGGATTCCCTTTGGGGAAAAGGGATGGCCAAATTTTAGTGATACCCTTTAATTCTTCGCTTTTATTTGTAATTGGGTCCAACTAATGCCTATCCTCGCTTAAAAAAGGCTGTTTTTTTTGGGAAAACATATGAATCCCCTCTCCGGGACAAAAAATCTACATCTCTGTGGGGGGGGATAAACCTTTTGAAATTTAAAAAAGGGCCTGTGACCACGGGGTGGACGTGCTCAGGAAAGAAGGTAATGTTAAATATAAAAAAAGGGCCCGGCCAATCCAAAATAGATTAAAGTGTGAACAGGTCCCAAACCTGGGAGTCACCAATCCCTTTACTTACAAAAAAAAAAGGCAGAAAAACCTGTACCCCAAAAAGTTTGCAAACACAAAAATATAAAAAATTTTGAAAATGAATTGCTCTTTTCCTTAGAAATATGAAAAATTGAGGGGTCTTAGCGCTTTAAGATGGCAAATTATGTGAGCTGATACCCAAATTTCAAGGCTCTTTTCGTATATCAGGCCCTAAAAATTCCCTTTTCCCTCCCCTTAGAAAGTCGGTCGCATGGGAAAATTTTAAATCCTCTTCCAGCCTAAATCTACATCTCTGGGGGGGGTGTAAACCCTTTTTGTAATTAAAAAGCCTGTGCCCAAACCGGTGGTGCCCAGGTAGGGTAAATGGAATACATACAAAAAACTGACCGGCACACCCAAAACATAGTTTTCAGTGTGAACGGGGGTCCCCAAACCTGGGAGTCAAAAACCCTCACATTTTTTCAAAAAAAAAAAGGCCCAACACACTGTGCGCCATAGTTGCAAACAAAATATGAAAAATTTTAAAAAATGAATTGAATCCTTACCTTTGAAATATAAAAAAAATTGAGAATTTCTTGGGCTTAAGTGGCCAAATTATGTGAGCCTGTTAGCCACGTAAAGGCCTCTTCTCGTATATCGGGCCCAAAACTTTTTGCCTTTTCCTCGTTTAAAAAAAGTTGTCTGCAGGGGAAAAATATGAACCCTCTCTCCAGACTAAAACTACATTCTGTGGGGGGTGATAAAACGTTGTAATTAAAAAGCCTGTGACCCCGGGGTGGAGTGTCGGAGAAGGAAAAAGAATAATATAAAAAAAAACTGACCGGCAAAACCAAACTAGATTCATTTGTAAAAACGGGTCCCAAAAACCCCTAGAGTCACCAACTCACATACATACAAGAAAAAAAGGCAGCCACACTGTAGGCCATAGCTTGCAAACACGAAAAAAAAAAATATAAAAATTTGGAATTTGGGCATCTTTAAACCTTAAAAAATATAAAAAATTGAGAAGTTTTGCGAAAAGAGGGCCCAAAAATTATGTGACCCTGATGGGCCCGTCAAGGCTTTTCTCGTTTATCAGGTCCTAACTAAGGGCCTATCCTCGCTTAGAAAAGTCTGTCTGCATGGGAAATATGAATCCTCTCTCCGACAAAATTTTCTACATCTCTGTGGGGGGTGATGAACCTGTTGTAATTAAAAGCCTGGGGACCCCCAGGTGGAGTCCCTAAGGTAGAAGGTAAATAAATACATATCAAAAAAATAAACCGGCACACCCAAACTTTAGATTCGTGTGAACAGGTCCCAAAATAGATTTCACCAACTCACAAAACATCCCAAAAAAAAAAAAAGGAAAAGAAACTTTTGGAGGCCATAGCTTGAAAAACACGAAATATGAAAAATATGAAAAAGGAATTGCATAAATTCCCTTTTAGAAATATAAAAAAATTGAGAAGTTTTTAGGCATAAGGGGCCAAATTATGTGACCCTGATACCCACGTCAAGGCTTTCCGTTTTTAAGGCCCTTTCAAATGCCTATCCTGCTTAAAAAAGTCTGTCTCCCGGGGAAACATTAAATCCTCTCCCCCAGCCCAAAATCTACATCTCTGTGGAGGGGTGATGTAACCTTTTGGGAATTTAAAAAAACCCTGTGACCACCAGGGGGATTTGTCGGGTAGAAGGTAAATGAATAAATATCAAAAATGACCGGCACACCCAAAAAATTGATTCAGGGGAAAAACGGGGTTGAAAAACCAGAGTAAACCAACTCAAATAATACAAGAAAAAAAGGGCCCAGACACTGTAGGCCATAGCTTGCAAACACAAAAAATATAAAAATTAGGAAAAATAAATTTGCATCATTCCCTTTAGAAATATAAAAAATTTGAAAAAGTCTTAGCGCAAAAGAGGGCCCAAAATTTATGTGGGGCCTGTTACCCACGTAAAGGGGCTCTTCTGTTTATCAGGCCCAAAACTAATGCCTATCCTCGCTTAAAAAAGTTGTCTGCTGGGAACATATAAATCCTTCTCTGACAAAAATTAATTTTTTGGGGAAAGGGGTAAAAAAAACCTTTTTAAAAATTAAAAAGCCTGTGAAC
>JARQOD010012997.1:0-17488 GCA_033576555.1 Oophaga sylvatica | reverse complement strand
TATGGGGACCCCCAAAACCCAATGCCCCATAAAACACAGAACCTCCTATAATCCGGGGGTTTTCCCTTTTTTATTATTAAAAGTCCCCCCCCCCAGGACCCCAAAACCGGGAACCCCTTAATAAAAGGGTTTTCCCTTTTTTGTTTTTAAAATGGACCCCCACACCCCATGACCCCAAATACAAAAGGACCCCTATAACCAATGTGCCCTCCTTTAAATTTTTTTAAAATTTTTTAGGATAAAAAGGGGGGGGCCAAAAGGGGGGAAATATTAACCAATTTTTAAAAAAAGTTTTTAAATAGGACACCCACACCCATGACCCCATAAAAACAGGACCCCTATAATCCAATTTGTGTCCCCGAATTTTTTTAATAGGACCCCCCACCAGGGACCCCAAAAACCCCGGGAACCCTAAACCCCAAAATTGTTGTTCCCTGTTATTAAAAAAGGCCCCAACCCATGACCCATAAAAACAGGAACCTCCTATAACCCAATGGGGGTACCCCTATTTTTTTTTTGGCCCCCAAACACCCATGACCCCATATACACAGGACCTCCTATAATCCAATGCGTCTCCTATATTGTTATTATAGGACCCTCACACCCATGACCCCATATACGCAGAACCTCCTATAATCCAATGTGTCTCCTATATTGTTATTATAGGACCCCCACACCCTGACCCCATATACACAGGACCTCCTATAATCCAATGTGTCTCCTATATTATTATAGTCCCCTCACACCCATGACCCCATATACACAGGACCTCCTATAATCCAATGTGTCTCTATATTGTTATTATAGGACCCTCACACCCTGACCCCATATACACAGGACCTCCTATAATCAAATGCCTCTCCTATATTGTTATTATAGGACACCCACACCCTGACCCCATATACACAGGACCTCCTATAATCCAATGCGTCTATTATATTGTTATTATAGGACCCCCACACTCATGACCCCATATACACAGGACCTCCTATAATCCAATGTGTCTCCTATATTGTTATTATAGACCCCCACACCCTGACCCCATATACACAGGACCTCCTATAATCCAATGTGTCTCCTATATTGTTATTATAGGACCCCCACACCCATGACCCCATATACACAGAACCTCCTATAATCCAATGCGTCTCCTATATTGTTATTATAGACCCCCACACCCTGACCCCATAAACACAGGACCTCCTATAGTCCAATGTGTCTCCTGTATTGTTATTATAGACCCCCACACCCATGACCCCATATACACAGGACCTCCTATAGTCCAATGTGTCTCCTATATTTAACCAAAAAGAGGCTAATTTGTAAATGCTCATCCATATATAAATATACAGATACCCAAAAAAAATATATGAAGGCAGAGCCGATTTTTAGAAAAATGCAAAATGCAACTTTTATTAATTGATACCAAAATGTTTTTTAAAAAAAAGGTTTCACAAACATAATACAGAATGTCAATGACAAAGGAGAAGGCAAAAAACCCTTAAAAACCGCTATTCAGTTATATGAATGCCTCAGATCATATATCACATAAATGTTTGGTATAATATCAGGACTAATAAATATCAGGGTGCTGTGACACAATCATTCAAAGCCGTCCAACAGATAATGAAGTGCATAGTGCACATAATGAAAAAACATCCTGTTAGTATAAAAATTTACACCGGTGTATACTGCAAAAAGTAGGAAATTAGTAATACCTAAATGAACAGTCTATATTTTGAACAGCCAAACAAAACTAAATATTGAAAAAATACAGAAAAATACAGATATATGAGTGAACAGTATTGATAGATTATCACAGCATCCTAAAATAATACATCCATCATAAACATACATATAGAAGGATGAAAAGCCTCTAATAGCATGATATACATATATGTGTGCATAGAAGTGTATATTAAGACCAGACAAAAAAAACAAATAGATCAATATTGATATATACAAGTGCAAATGCTACCATCGTAAACAATCACATATAAGTATATCACAAGTGATTCGTCTAACATGTCAATATATATACACACAATGATGCTGCTAATTTTGTAATGATATGATAATATTGCTATAATATGCTAAGAGATGTAAATATATACAAGCGTTAATTAATGAGCCCGATGGGCATAGTAGTCAACAGAGAATGTGCAAATACTGCTGTCATAGATAGAAAAGGGGCTCCTATATTGTTATTATAGGACCACCACACCCATGATCCCATACACCCAGGACCTCGTATGATCCAATGTGTGTCCTATATTGTTATTATAGACTCCCACACCCATGACTCCATATACACAGGACCTCCTATAATCCAATGTGTCTCCTATATTGTTATTATAGACCCCCACACCCATGACCCCATATACACAGGATCTCCTATAATCCAATGTGTCTCCTATATTGTTATTATAGACCCCCACATCCTAACACCATATACACAGAACCTCCTATAATCCAATGTGTCTCATATGTTGTTATGATAGGACCACCACACCCATGACCCCATATACCCAGGATCTCATATGATCCAATGTGTCTACTATGTTGTTATTATACAGTCATGGCCAAAAGTCTTGAGAATGACACAAATATTATATTTTCACATGATCTGCTGCCCTCTGGTTTTTATGTGTGTTTTGACAGATGTTTTTATCACAGACAGAAATATAATTGCAAACATATGAGTAACAAAAGCTTATATTCACAGTTAGAATGAGTTAATGCAGCAAGTCAATATTTGCAGTGTTGACCCTTCTTCTTCAGGACCTCTGCAATTCTCCCTGGCATGCTTTCAATCAACTTCTGGACCAAATCCTGACTGATAGCAGTCCATTCTTGCACAATCAATGCTTTCATTTTGTCAGAATTTTTAGGTTTTTGTTTGTCCACCCGTCTCTTGATGATTGACCACAAGTTCTCAATGGGATTAAGATCTCTGGAGTTTCCAGGCCATGGACCCAAAATCTCGATATTTTGTTCCCTGAGCCATTTAGTTATCACCTCTGCTTTATGGCAAGGTGCTCCATCATGCTGGAAAAGGCATTGTTGATCGCCAAACTGCTCTTGGAGGGTTGGGAGAAGTTGCTCTTGGAGGACATTCTGGTACCATTCTTTATTCATGGCTGTGTTTTTAGGCAAGACTGTGAGAGAGCCGATTCCTTTGGCTGAGAAGCAACCCCACACATGAATGGTTTCAGGATGCTTAACAGTTGGCATGAGACAAGACTGGTGGTAGCGCTCACCTTGTCTTCTCCGAATGAGGAGTTTTCCTGATGTCCCAAACAATCGAAAAGGGGATTCATCAGAGAAAATAACTTTACCCCAGTCCTCAGCAGTCCACTGCCTGTACCTTTTGCAGAATATCAGTCTGTCCATGATGTTTTTTCTGGAGAGAAGTGGCTTCTTTGCTGCCCTCCTTGAGACCAGGCCTTGCTCCAAGAGTCTCCGCCTCACAGTGCGTGCAGATGCACTCACACCTGCCTGCTGCCATTCCTGAGCAAGCTCTGCACTGCTGGTAGCCCGATCCCGCAGCTGAAACACTTTTAAGAGACGGTCCTGGCGCTTGTTGGTCTTTCTTGGGCGCCCTGGAGCCTTTTTGGCAACAATGGAACCTCTCTCCTTGAAGTTCTTGATGATGCGATAGATTGTTGACTGAGGTGCAATCTTTCTAGCTGCGATACTCTTCCCTGTTAGGCCATTTTTGTGCATTGCAATGATGACTGAACGTGTTGCTTTAGAGATAACCATGGTTAACAGAAGAGAAACAATGACGCCCGGGATTCATATTCCCCGCCAAAGCCACGCGGCACCGCTCATTGGCTGAGCGCCCCTGGCTGCAGTTCGGGAGGAGTGAAGTGTGTGGGCGGTGACTGTGTGCGTGTACGTATGTGTGTATGTGGGGGGTCTGCGGGCCTGCATATGTGTGTGTGTGTGTATGTATGTGTATGCAGGCATCGTCAAATGGGACTACAAGTCCGATATGCCTGCTACACTGACAGTGACACATTAGCCAATGATGGGACAGTAGTAGTCCTATCATCCGGCTAATGTGTTGAATGTAAAAAAAAAAACATACATTGCATACACACAACATATAACAAAAATTACATATAACATACAGAACATACATATAACATACAATACATAACATAGAGTTCATACTTACCAATCACCTAATTCCCCGAAGCCATCGATCTCCTGTAATAAAAATACAATAAAAAACCAACCTATACATTACCTTTCCGCCGTAGTCCAGTGATTAACAAGTATCTCACGACGATCTCCGGTGTAGAACACTGACATCGGGTGATGTCAGTGCTCTACACCGCCACCGCGATACACTGACAGCGGAGGTAATCCTCCGCTGTGTGTATCGCTCCCGCCGCTGCCGGGAGAGAATGACATCACTTCCGTTCATTCTCTCACTGGCAATGCTGGGTGAGAAAATTTCCACGCAGCATTGCCATAAAGTGAGAGAATGAACTCAGGTAACCTCAGTGATGCACTGCAGGAGCCATTGTCTCCTGTCAATGCATCACTGGGAGGCCCTATAGAGCAGTGACATCACCTGATGTCACTGTTCTATAAGGGAGATCGTCGTGGGACATTCATTATTAATTGGACTGCGTCGGACAGGGAGTATACAGTTGATTTATTTTTTTACTTTTTATTACAGGAGACCGAGGGCGTAGCTTGGATCTGGGCATGCAATAAAAATATGAAAACAGTTGTGTTTTATTTCATTAAAATACTTTATTCTTATGTTTGTGTTTTTTTAACCCTTTATTAATATAAGATTAATAATAATAATAATAATAATAATTAATAATAGAAATGTTGAGGTGTCGTCGCAAGGCCAAAGCAGTCAGGGAATCACAATGTTTTTGCAACCAAAGACTGAATATAGGCCATCACCACCACCACCCAGCAGCAGCATCACCATCACCAAACCCCTCTAAGTCCGCCATATCCACTGCTAGTTCCCCCATATGCAGCTCTCAAGTCCAGCTCACCCTAGCAGACACTCTGAGTAGGACAATAAAGTATTCATCCTCTCATCCGCGTGCACTGGCTTTGAACGCCTACATTGCCAAACTGATCTCATTAGAGATGATGCCCTTCTGTTTGCTTGAAAGCGCAGCGTTCCGAGAGCTCATGGCCTACGCTGTCCCACGCTATGACCTACCCAGTCGGCACTTCTTTTCTAGAAAAGCCATCTGTGCCCTCCACCTGCATGTGAAAGACCGCATTGTCCATGCACTCAAACAGTCAGTAAGTGGAAAGGTGCACCTCACAACAGATGCATGGGCCAGTAGGCATGGCCAGGGCCGTTACGTGTCCATCACTGCGAACTGGGTTAATGTGGTGGATGCAGGGTCCACAGGGGACAGCGGCGGTGGGACAATGCTGCCTAGCCCACGGTATAGGCAACAGTTGGCTGTAGGCGTTTAAACCTCCTCCTCCTCCAGAAGTGAAAGCTCGTCGACAGAGCGCAGTCGCACGAGCACTACATCCGCAGCTGCCAGTGTTGCACACGAGGTGTCCCACTATCGAACAGCTAGTGGTGAGCATCAGCAGGCTGTTTTAAAGATGATGTCTTTGGCCGACAACAGACACACCACGGAGGTGCTGACCGACTACTTGCAGCGAGCCAGGCTAGGTAGTCAGTGATAACGGACGTAATTTTGTGGCAGCCATAGCACTTGCAAAACTCAGACACATACCTTGCCTGGCTCACACCTTGAACCCGGTGGTGCGGTGCTTCATAAATAATTATCCAGAGTTAACAGCCCTGCTCCATAAGATGCGAAGACTGTGCTCGCACATCCGTCGCTCACCTGTAGATTACAGTCGTATGCAGAGGCTGCAGCGATCGCTCCACCACCCCAATTACCGGCTAATCATAGACGTTGCAACAAAGTGGAACTCCACCATGCACATGGTTGAGAAGCTGTGCGAACAGAGGCAGGTTGTAATGCATTTGTGGGAGGATACACGGGCAGGCAGTTTGAGGGAAGACATGGAGTTGTCGGGTGTGCAGTGGTCAAAGCTGAAAGACCTCTGTAAAGTCCTTCAGTGTTTTGAGGAATGCACACGGCTGGTAAGCGCAGACGACGCCATCATAAGCATGAGCATCCCACTTATGCGTCTGCTCATGCAAACTTTGACTCACATTAAGGATCAGGCGTCTGCAGCGGAGGAGGAAGAGGAGGAGGAGGGAAGCCTTGATGACAGTCAGTCATTGTCTGCTTAGGGAACTGTCCTGGATGAGGTTGAGGAAGAAGAGGAGAGGAGGAGGATGAGGGGGATGATTATTTTGGGGAGGAGGATGCTTCTCAGGGGGCAAGAGAAAATGTAGGCTTGCCAAGGTCAGTTACAGGGTTTGTGCGTGACTGGAGGGATGTGGATTTGGCAGAAAGTGCTCCTCCACCAACCACTGGCAGTGCATCATTGACACCTAGAACATTGGACCACATGTGTGATTATGTCTTGCGAATCCTAAAAAGGGACCCCCGTATTGCCAAAATTATGAAGGATGACGACTACTGGTTGGCCAGCATCCTTGATCCACGCTATAAAGGCAAATTACAGAACATCATGCCACAGGAGAACCTAGAGCTAATATTGGCGAACAAACAAGCAACTCTGGTAAACCGTTTGTTAGAGGCATTCCCAGCACACAGCAGCGGTGCAGGTTCTACCACGAGCCATACTGGGCAACATGGAAGAGGTGTTCGTGGTGCACACAGCCAAAGTGGTGTTGGAGACATGGGTTTCATGACCATGTTGTGGACTGATTTCTCGAGTAACGCTCACACGACTGTTAATACTGAATCGATTGCAACAGACAGGAGACAGCAGTTGTCAACTATGGTTCAAAATTGTCTCTCCTCCCCTATCGATGTTCTCCCTCACAGTTCATTCCCCTTTTACTACTGGGCCTGTAAACTGGACACCTGGCCTGAATTGGCACAATATGCCTAAGAGGAGCTTGCTTGCCCTGCTGGTAGTGTGCTACCAGAAAGAGTCTTCAGTGCTGCTGGATCAATCCTGACAGAAAGAATGACCCGGCTGTCGACCCAAAATGTTGATGATCTCACCTTCATTAAAATGAACCATGCCTGGGTTTCAAAGGATTTTGTACTACCTTCCCTGATGACACATAGGTTGCCAGCAAAATGGCTCGCTTTGTCCTCCTCTTCCGCCGACTTCTCCAATTCCTCCATTTGCAGCTGATGAACGTCCAGCCTACACCTCAACATATACCAGTTTTTCCACCTCCCTAACTGGCCTGTACCCCCCAGGGC
The DNA here is from genome assembly GCA_033576555.1 of Oophaga sylvatica. Taxonomy (NCBI): domain Eukaryota; kingdom Metazoa; phylum Chordata; class Amphibia; order Anura; family Dendrobatidae; genus Oophaga; species Oophaga sylvatica. Next base: position 10,163 of record JARQOD010012997.1, on the reverse strand, counting down.
CGGCGTCAGCACCTGGCACACCCTGGCAAGTGCCGGGGCCCTGAGAAGGTGGGGGGGCCCACTCGACATCAGGGACACCGGCGCAATGTGAGGGGTCCTGTGCCAGTGCCGGCACCCACGAGTGGGCCCCCCCTGCTTTCTCAGGGCTCCAGCACTTGCAATACTTACCTCTCCCTGCTCCACCGCTGTGACGTCACGTCTGTGCCCCCTCTGCCTGAACAGTCACAGTGCAGACAGCTGGAAGATGGCGACGCTGAGGAGTCCAGAGTAGAGCAGTGCCCATCGAGGAGAGGTATTTCATTTTTTTAATGTTTGGAGCAATATATGGGGAGCATTATACACTGGAGATTTATATATGGGGCTCATCATACACTTGAGCATCATAGATAGGGCCCATTATACACTGGAGCATCATATGTGGCCCATTACATATAGAGCATTATATAGGCCCATCATACACTGGAGCATCATCCATGGGGCCCATCATATACTGGAGCATCATATGGGGCCCATCATATACTAGAGCATCATATGGTGTTCATTATTTATAGGGCATCACATGGAGCCCATTATATATGGGGACCATTATACACTGGAGCATCATATGGGGCCCATTATATATGGAGCATTATATAGGCCCATAATACACTGGAGCATCATCCATGGGGCCCATCACACACTGGAGCATTATAAATGGGGCCCCTCATACACTGGAGCATCATATACGGGGCCCATTATACACTGGAGCATTATAAATGGGGCCCATCATACACTGGAGCATCATATAGGGCCCATTATATATGGAGCATTATATAGGCCCAACATACACTGGAGCATCATCCATGGGGCCCATCATACACTGGAGCATTATATGGGGCCCATTATATATGGAGCATTATATAGGCCTATCATACACTGGAGCATCAGCCATGGGGCCCATCATATACTGGAGCATCATATGGGGCCCATTATATATGGAGTATTATATAGGCCCATCATACACTGGAGCATCATACATGGGGCCCATCATATACTAAAGCATCATATGGGGTTCGTTATTTATGGGGCATCATATAGGATATGGAGCATCATATGGAGCACATATGGGGCCTATTCTGTATGGAGCATTATATGGAGCCCATTCTGTATGGAGCAATATATGGGGCCCATCATATACTGTATGGAGCTTTATATGTGTCATGGGTGTATCGCCACGAGGATCGTCGCGATTACACACTCTGACTTCTCACAGCTGAGTTGCTGTTTCTTTGTGTTTGGTAATGAGGGAGTTAATTTTACCTAGCTCTTTGCTAAGACTAGGTCCAGCCTCGCCCGGCTGCTTTTGATTATGTTCTAATTAGATTCCTTCATATACCTGCCAGTCTGCTTGTTAGATGCCGGTGAAAGCATTCATGTAGTCTAGCAGACTGGATCGGTTCTGAGAATACTTAAGCTAAGAGCTCCTTAGTTGTTTTTACTCTTACAGCTTATAGTTTATCTCTGAGACCTTAGGTGTTCCTACTGTGTGTGAGTGTTGTATGTAAGACTTTATTTACTTTATTTCTTGTTTTTTTGTATGTCTTTCTGTTCATTAACCGTTACCTGTTCATTCCCTTTGGTGGTAATCAGGGTCCTTCTTAGGACTAGATTACAGTTGGCAGGGATTGATAGGAGACAGGGTTTACGCTGGTGGCCTGGACCTCTGTACCTTTAACAGTACCTCTAGGTAGAGGGATTAGTTAGGACCCCAGTTTAGGGTCAGCATAGACCCCGGTCACCCTCTAGCCGGAGACAGCGTATAACGGATTCCGTATTGACCCACTGGACATTCTGTCAGGTAATTCTATGTTATCATATATCTATGCGCATGTTATATAGTATGTTGCCCTTTTGATATAGATTACTGACATCACATATATATATATCTGTTATACAGCGTGACATTTTCACCGGCCATACTAAAGATTCTCCCCAGCTGTCATGGATCCAGTAGCCCAGCTGGCCCGGCAGTTGCAGGGGTTGTCCATGGAGTTTGCAGACATTAAGTCCAAGGTTTTGTCCCCCCGGAGCAAACCAGATCTGAACCTAAGGTTGCTCTCCCGGACAGGTTCACTGGTGGGCGGGACAAATTTTTTACTTTCCGGGAGGCATGTAAATTGTACTTTCGGCTGCGGCCTCGGTCATCTGGGAGTGAAGAGCAGAGGGTGGGAATTGTTATCTCACTCTTACAAGGGGACCCTCAATCTTGGGCGTTCTCTATTCCTCCAGGCTCCCCAGATCTCCAGTCAGTGGATCGATTTTTTACTGCCCTGGGTCTGGTATATGATGATCCGGATCGAGTTTCCCTTGCTGAAACAAAGTTACGTAAAATACGGCAAGGAAATCGTCCAGCGGAGGAATATTCTTCTGAGTTCCGTAGATGGGCAACAGATACTCAGTGGAATGACCCAGCTCTTAGGAGCCAGTTTTGTCAAGGGTTGTCTGACAAATTAAAGGATGTGTTGGCTCAGTATGATTCTCCTCCATCACTGGAGGCTGCTATGGCCCTCGCTATTCGCATTGATAGACGAATTCGGGGAAGACGCGAGGTAACTCCGCCTCCCGTGATGACTCCACCTACTACTAAAGTCCCTTATACTGAGGTTCCCCTGGTCTGTTCTGAGGAACCCATGCAGTTGGGAGGGACATCTTTTGTAGGAGGGAATCGGCGGTGCGCCGCAAGACTAGAAGGTGTTTCTTTTGCGGGAGAGAGGGACATTTTGTTGGGGGGTGTCCATCCCGGGCCTCTTTGAGCAAAGGAGTTAACCTGGGAGTGTGTATTTCGTCCCCAAATCCCTCTCAGTTTCTCGTGCCTGCGGAGGTGGTGATTGGTACTAGAACTGAGAGGATTTCTGTTTTTCTTGATAGTGGGTCCGGGGCTAATCTGGTGGACGCTCGGTTTGCCCAGGTGCATGGTATGCAACTGAGTGTATTGGCCAAACCGGTCCCTATAGTCTCTATTGATTCTAGACCTCTCGGTCAAGGTAGCTTGTACAAGCTGTTCATAACATAGATCTTCGAGTAGGGGCAATACATAAAGAGCAATTGTCTTGTTATGTGTTGGAGGGTCTACCTACTCCTATTGTGTTGGGACTTCCTTGGTTGGCTAAACATAACCCAGTGATTGATTGGCAATCCAGAAAGATCAGCCAGTGGGGTGAATATTGCAGGAATAACTGCATGAGCACGGTCATCGGTGCGGTTGTGCCTAGGACTTTGTCTCCTTTTCTGGAGGACTTTGGGGAGATGTTCTCAGAGGAGGGGTGTAAAGAGTTACCTCCTCATCGCGCATATGACTGCTCAATAAAGTTGCTTCCTGATGCCTTATCTCGTACTTTCCCAGGGGCCGGGAAGACGGATGATCCGGTTCCTATTCCTCAGGAGGGAGTTGTAGTGTCAGCTGTATGCTCTGAGCTTGAGGGGGAGGTATTGGGGGCTCAGGGGGACGCCCCTGTGGGACTTCCAGGGAGACTGATAGTTCCAGATCGGTTAAGACTGAAGGTTACGGGGAACCGTTACAAACGGATGGCTGATAGGGGGAGAGTTTCTGGTCTAGATCTGAAGGTGAACGATCTGGTATGGTTGTCTACCAGGAATATAAAACTTAAAGTCCCTCCTGGAACTGGGTCCCAGATTCATCGGGCCGTACAGGATCAGTTCCATAATTAATCCTGTGGCATTTCGTCTGGACCTCCCTCCTACGTTTAAAATTCATAATGTGTTTCACAAGTCATTACTTAAAAAGTATGTGGCACCAGTCATACCGTCACCTCTACCTCCTCCTTTAGTGGTGGTCAATGATAACGTGGAATTTCATGGGTCGAAAATCATTGACTCACGTCTCAGTCGCCGATCCCTTCAGTACTTGGTTCATTGGAGGGGGTATTGTTGTGAATGGGTTTGAGATGAGTTCTGAGCAGAGGCTCCCTCTGGTGGTTACAAGCGGTACTAGTGAGGATTGGGAATCAGGTGTTACTGATTGGTCTTATTTAAGGGAATCATTTTCCCATCAGGGTTGCCGGTGATCAATTGTTCTGGTCTGAATCCTTCTTTCCAGTTTCCCTTGTAGCCTGCTGTGTCGTGTCTGCATCTCCTGCTATCAGATAAGACAATTTCTTATTTTGTGTTTTTGCTATATTTTTGCATTTTGTCCTGCACTTCTGTGGGGGCCTTCTGGGTCCCCTCCGGGGGCTTTTGCCCTCTCAGTTTGTCCAGCCACTGTGTTTTGTACTTTTGCTTTTTCAGTTTTTTCAGTGGCTGCTGTTTTTTTGTTACACCAGAGAACTAATTTAGGTGGTAGAGGTCGTGTGATCTCAGGTGATTTTGAAATTAGTAGAGTTGGTGTTTTTCAGGGTTTTCTGGGATTGCAGTAAGTACCCTTCCTGTCCTTTTCTATTTAGATAGTTTGGGCCCCAGCGTTTGCTCATACTATTTTCTTTCTGTGTCAGTATTTCCTCTTGTCTAACCGCCATTACATGTTTGGGGGCTTTCTATTATCTTTGGGGTTCTGCTCCGGGGCAGATAGCTTTCCTTTTCTATCTTTAGGTGTAGTTAGTTTCTCGGCTGTGACGAGGCGTCTAGGACCATCGTAGGAACGCTCCACGGCTGCCTCTAGTTGCGGTGGTTAGTCAGGGTACTGCAATCTCATAGATTCCAACTGCTCTGGTGTATTTCCTTTTTTACCTGCACTCCTCAGCTACCGTAACATAACAGTATCACCGGCCATAAAAATTGTATGGTACTCACAGAAGGGAAAAAATATTTTGAAGGAAGAAAAGTTGTCAGAGATATTTTTCTGTTTGTTGCATTTTTTTTTTTTTTCCCTCTGTATCTCTGGGTGCTGGGGAGGATCTTTTCTCCCAATGGAGTTTGCACAGTTGTCTGGCCGTGTGGATCAGCTTGCCACTGAGGTTCAGAGTATTGCTGCATATCTTGCTAGGTTGCCTGTTGTGGAACCTAGGATCCCATGCCAGATTTGTTTTCAGGGGATCGAGCTAAGTTTCAGAATTTCAAAAATAATTGTAAATTGTTTTTTGCCTTAAAATCTAAGTCCTCAGGAAACGCAGCGCAGCAGGTTCAAATTATCATCTCTCTCCTGCGCGGCGATCCTCAGGATTGGGCTTTTTCCCTGATACCTGGGGATCCTGTTTTGAGTGATGTTGATGCATTTTTTCAGGCTTTGGGGTTATTGTACGATGAGCCTAATGTCACTGATCAAGCTGAAAAAGCCTTGTTGGCATTAAATCAGGGGCTTGATGACGCTGAGTTATACTGTCAGAGATTCCGTAGGTGGGCAGTCCTGACCAAATGGAATGACGACGCTTTGGCGGCCCTTTTCCGGAAGGGTCTGTCGGATAATGTAAAGGATGTTATGGTGGGATTCCCTGTCCCTCTGGTCTCAATGATTCTATGTCATTAGCGATTCAAATTGACAGACGTTTGCGTGAGCGGAGAAGTATGCGTGGAGTGGTGTTGCCTTGTGAGCCAGCTGCTGAGCCCATGCAGTGTGATGGAGTGGTGTCTGGGGCACAGCGTCATGAGTTTCGAAAGCGCAATGGGTTATGTTTCTACTGTGGTGATGCCTCTCATGCTATTTCAGTCTGCCCTAAGCGGGGAAGACATTTTGCACGCTCAGTTGTCTTGGGTAGTGTTCAGACTAAGTTTTTATTAACTGTCACTCTGATATGCTCTCTGTCCTCATTTTCTGCTCAGGCTTTCGTTGATTCTGGAGCAGCTATTAACCTGATGGATTATGATTTTGCTAAACGTTGTGGATTTCCCTTGATACCCCTACAGAAGTCTATTCCCCTACTGGGGATCGATTCTACCCCTTTGGCTGAGAATAAACCCCAGTTTTCTACTCAGGTGATAATGAGGGTTGAACCTGATCACCAGGAGTGCTGCAAATTTTTGGTTCTATATAATCTGCATGACATTATCGTGCTGGGTTTCCCTTGGTTACAGTCTCATAATCCTGTTTTGGATTGGAAATCTGTGTCTGTAACCAGTTGGGGCTGCCAATGTGTTAATACCAACACTCCTGTTTTTTCTGCCTCCCCCCAGGCTGAGGATGTTCCTGACTTTTTGTTTGATTTTTCTGATGTGTTTAGCGAAAGTAAATCTGCATCCTTACCTCCCCATAGGAGCTATGACTGCGCTATTGAATTAGTGCCAGGTAGTAAATTCCCTAAGGGTCGCCTTTTTAACTTGTCTGTACCTGAACATGACGCTATGCGGTCTTATATCAAGGAATCATTGGAGAAGGGTCATATCAGACCATCCTCTTCACCCTTAGGTGCCGGTTTTTTCTTTGTGGCCAAAAAAGATGGTTCATTAAGGCGTGTATTGATTATCGTCTCTTGAACAATATTACTGTGAAATATCAATACCCGTTACCCTTGATTTCTGACCTGTTTTCCAGGGTGAAAAACGCTACTTGGTTTACCAAGCTTGACCTCAGGGGGGCGTATAACCTTATTCGCATTAAGCACGGGGATGAATGGAAGACGGCATTTAACACCCCTGAAGGGCATTTTGAGTACCTTGTGATGCCCTTTGGGCTCACTAATGCTCCTTCCGTCTTCCAGTCCTTCATGAATGACATTTTCAGGGATTTTGTGGACAAGTTTCTGATTGTTTATTTGGATGATATCTTGATTTTTTCTAATGACTGGGACTCTCATGTGAAACATGTTCGAACTGTATTCCAGATTTTGAGAGAGAATGCTCTGTATGTGAAGGGATCAAAGTGTCTTTTTGGCGTACAGAAGATCTCATTTCTGGGATTCATTTTGTCCCCATCTGTTATTGAAATGGACCCGGTCAAGGTTCAGGCCATCTGTGATTGGGTCCAACCTACTTCATTAAAGGCTCTTCAGAGATTTTTGGGTTTTGCCAATTTTTATCGTAAATTTATTGGTAATTTCTCTGTTATTGTTAAACCATTAACTGATTTGACCAGAAAGGGTTCTGATGTGGTGAATTGGCCTCCTGAGGCAGTCTCTGCGTTTCAGGAACTTAAGCAGAGATTCACTTCTGCTCCTGTTCTACGGCAGCCTGATGTTTCTCTGCCATTTCAGGTGGAGGTTGATGCCTCTGAAATTGGGGCAGGTGCCGTTTTGTCCCAAAAAGATCCAGAGACCTCTAAAAGTAACCCTTGTGCCTTTTTCTCTCGAAAATTTTCTCCTACTGAACGTAATTATGACGTGGGTAATCGGGAGTTATTGGCCATGAAGTGGGCTTTTGAAGAGTGGAGACATTGGCTGGAGGGAGCCAAACATCAGGTGGTGGTCCTTACGGACCATAAGAATCTGGTCTATCTGGAATCTGCCAAGCGACTCAATCCTAGACAGGCCAGGTGGGCCTTGTTTTTCACACGTTTTAATTTTGTGGTTTCCTTTCTTCCTGGCACTAAGAATGTTAAGGCGGATGCCCTCTCGAGGAGTTTCCTTGCGGACTCTCCTGAGCTATCTGATCCCTCTGTTATTTTGAAGGAGGGTGTAGTTCTTTCCGCCATCTCGCCTAATTTGAGACTTGCTCTGGAGGGGTGTCAGGAGGATAGGCCCGAGCGCTGCCCTGTTGGAAAATTGTTTGTCCCGGACCAATGGAAAAAGAGTGTGATGTCTGAGATTCATTGTTCCGCATTGGCTGGGCATCCCGGAATTTTTGGTACCAGAGACTTGGTTAGTCGGTCCTTTTGGTGGCCTACCTTGTCTCGCGATGTCAGGGAATTTGTGCAGTCCTGCGGGACTTGCTCTCGCTCCAAGCCTTGCTCTCGCTCTAGTGGTTTGTTGATGCCATTGCCTGTGCCCAAGAGACCATGGACCCATATCTCTATGGATTTCATTTCCGATCTTCCTGTTTCTCAGAGAATGACCACCATCTGGGTAATTTGTGATAGGTTTTCCAAAATGATACATCTTGTGCCATTACCTAAGTTGCCTTCCTCCTCTGAATTGGTGCCGTTGTTCCTTCAGCACGTGGTTCGTTTACACGGCATTCCTGAGAACATTGTGTCTGACAGAGGAGTCCAGTTTGTTTCCAGATTTTGGAGGACTTTTTGTTCTAAACTGGGTGTTCAATTGTCTTTCTCCTCGGCATTTCATCCTCAGACCAATGGTCAAACTGAGAGAACAAACCAGACATTGGAGACTTATCTAAGATGCTTTGTGTCTGCTGATCAGGATGACTGGGTCTCTTTTTTGCCTTTGGCTGAGTTTGCTCTTAATAATAGGGCTAGCTCTGCCACTTTGATGTCTCCGTTTTTCTGTAATTCTGGGTTTCACCCTCGATTTTCTTCAGGACAGACGGAGGCTTCTGTCTGTCCAGGTGTTGACTCTGTTGTTGAGCGTATGCAGCAGATTTGGGACCAGGTAGTGGAGAGGTTGTCCCTCTCTCAGGAGAAGGCCCAGCGGTTTGCTAACCGGCATAGGACTGATGGTCCTCGGTTTAAAGTGGGGGACTTGGTCTGGTTGTCCTCAAAGAATATTCCTATGAGAGTAGCATCTCCTAAATTTAAGCCTAGGTTCATTGGACCTTATAAGATCATGGAGATTATTAATCCTGTTTCTTTTCGTTTGCTTCTTCCAGGGACATTTAAGATCCATAACGTGTTCCACAAGTCCTTGTTGAAGAGGTTTGTTGAGCCAGTGGTTCCTGCTGCTGTGCCTCCTGACCCTGTTTTGGTTGAGGGCAATCTGGAGTATGTGGTTGAGAAAATATTGGATTCTCGTTTTTCTAGACGAAGACTCCAGTATTTGGTTAAATGGAGAGGTTATGGTCAGGAAGATAATTCTTGGGTGTTTGCTTCGGACATCCATGCTAGGAGACTTATCCGTGCGTATCATAGAACTCATCCTGACCGACCTGGTTGCTCAAATGAGGGTTCGGTGACCCCTCCTCAAGGGGGGGGTACTGTTGTGAATGGGTTTGAGATGAGTTCTGAGCAGAGGCTCCCTCTGGTGGTTACAAGCGGTACTAGTGAGGATTGGGAATCAGGTGTTACTGATTGGTCTTATTAAGGGAATCATTTTCCCATCAGGGTTGCCGGTGATCAATTGTTCTGGTCTGAATCCTTCTTTCCAGTTTCCCTTGTAGCCTGCTGTGTCGTGTCTGCATCTCCTGCTATCAGATAAGACAATTTCTTATTTTGTGTTTTTGCTATATTTTTGCATTTTGTCCTGCACTTCTGTGGGGGCCTTCTGGGTCCCCTCCGGGGGCTTTTGCCCTCTCAGTTTAGTCCAGCCACTGTGTTTTGTACTTTTGCTTTTTGCAGTTTTTTTCAGTGGCTGCTGTTGTTTTGTTACACCAGAGAACTAATTTAGGTGGTAGAGGTCGTGTGATCTCAGGTGATTTTGAAATTAGTAGAGTTGGTGTTTTTCAGGGTTTTCTGGGATTGCAGTAAGTACCCTTCCTGTCCTTTTCTATTTAGATAGTTTGGGCCCCAGCGTTTGCTCATACTATTTTCTTTCTGTGTCAGTATTTCCTCTTGTCTAACCGCCATTACATGTTTGGGGGCTTTCTATTATCTTTGGGGTTCTGCTCCGGGGCAGATAGCTTTCCTATTTCTATCTTTAGGTGTAGTTAGTTTCTCAGGCTGTGACGAGGCGTCTAGGACCATCGTAGGAACGCTCCACGGCTGCCTCTAGTTGCGGTGGTTAGTCAGGGTACTGCAATCTCATAGATTCCAACTGCTCTGGTGTATTTCCTTTTTTCTTTACCTGCACTCCTTCAGGCTAACCTGTAACATTAACAGGGTATGGTCCTGAGGAGAGGACGTGGGTCCCTGCGTCTGATGTTAACGCAGATCGATTGGTTCGGACCTTTCACACAACTCACCCGGCAGACCTGGCCTGAGGGTCCGGAGTCCCCTCGTAGAGGGGGGGGTACTGTCATGGGTGATCGCCACGAAGGATCGTCGCGATTACACACTCTGACTTCTCACAGCTGAGTTGCTGTTTCTTTGTGTTTGGTAATGAGGGAGTTAATTTTACCTAGCTCTTTGCTAAGACTAGGTCCAGCCTCGCCCGGCTGCTTTTGATTATGTTCTAATTAGTTCCTTTATATACCTGCCAGTCTGCTGTGTTAGATGCCGGTGAAAGCATTCATGTAGTCTAGCAGACTGG
>JARQOD010012996.1:0-17495 GCA_033576555.1 Oophaga sylvatica | reverse complement strand
CGCCACATCCAGGAGTAGTGAAGGAAAAAACGTCCATATATATACCACTTTATTATATCCTAGAAAATAAAAACTGATTAAAACAACCACTAAAAACAGTGATAGTACTACTGGTCATGGCAATCTATTTATGGATATTATTAGGTTTATTTTTTATATTCATTAATGGTTTCTCTGCATTTTTGTGATATATGGTATTATTATTATTTTTTGTATTCTTTTGTATTATCTATACCTATGTTTCATTTCTTGTTTATTTGTATTCATTAATGTGTACTATTGTTCCAAATTGTGTCCGGTATATGATTGTGGCAAAGGCGCCTTTAACGCCCACTGAATCCATTTGCTTTCAGTACTTACCATTTACGCATGCGCCGCACTCATGGGCTGTCGCTGCATCACGTCTGCCATATATGGCTATGTCCGATCATGTGGGGCCCCACGTGCTTTTGACTGATGCCGTTGTGTTAGCGTGCGCGTTGCTAGGTGCATGGGTGCGGTGCTCTGCGCATGCGCCATTTGTCCAATTTCACTTCCGGGTTTACGTATTGTAACATTTTCAGGGGATATAGCTCTAGAATCGCTGTCTGGCTAGACAGAGTGACACGAAAACAGTTCATTCAGACAGCAGTTCTGGTGAAAACTGGCCGCAACCAGCTTTATTAAAGTCCACAGCAAACAGATAAAAATAAATCATAAACAGAAAACCTGGGCTTGTCTAGCCACTAATTACACTTAGATTGCCCTGTCTATCCGGGTCCCGGCTCTACCAGCCTGGCCCAAAACAACACATATGATATATGTTACCAGCATGGAGTTTCACAGATACTCCTCCTTGTGTCTGAAGGCACCTTCAATGTCCAGACTTGAGAGAGATCCACTCCTATTCAGCCGCTATTCGCACGGATTCTCACTGCGACTACTCCTGTGTCCGGGGTACTTCCTGCACCCAGACTGAGATAGCTCACACTCCTGGAGACGCTTCTTGTGCCGGGACACCTCCCTGTGTCCAGACTGAGCGTGCTCCCACTCCTGGAGACTGCTTCTTGTGCCGGGACACCTTCCTGTGTCCAGACTAAGCCAGCTCCCACTCCTGGAGACTGCTTCTTGTGCCGGGACACCTTCCTGTGTCCAGACTAAGCCAGCTCCCTGATTGTGTTTGCAGACACCTACTTCTGGTCTCCTAATTAACAGCTGAATGGTTTCAGGCCTGAGCTGCAAGTGTGTGCTGAATGTGAGGTGTAGTGACCTTTCTCTACCACTAGGTTTACAAAGCCACACATTTCCCTTATACCATACAACACAGTACCTAGGTGAAATGTACACCCCATTCAACACATATTCCTTCACTGTCTCACATATCCCCTCCCTCTTCTCCAGACCGGAGGGCTGGTCATCCAGACCGGAGGGCTGGTCAACCATCCAACAGAGACAGTGAACTCTGGACCAGTCATGGCCCTCATCAGTTCATCTTCACCACTGTCATTTGTATCGTCACCTGAGTCATAGCCAACATCAGCTTTCTCTTCATCTGAAGCATCCGCACTACCCTGTACCCTCCCAGACCTATACTCTCTGCGGGCCTCGGGTATCCTGCACGGTTTCATCTTGACCTCAGGGCCGGGCTCAGTTTCGATATAGTGCCTGGCCAGAGAAGTACGACCCGGCACATCAGAACACTTCTGCTGACTCTTCCTCAGAAACTCACGTACCTAATGTCCCTGGTGCACTGACCATGTGTCACCAACTATCACAGAAGGTATAGGGGGTTTTTCACTTTTCTCCAGTTCCCCACCTTCAGGCTCTTCTGGCAAGACATGCCCAGAAGCCCTACCGTCCGTCCTATACTCTACTTCTTCAGTCACATCTGGCTCACTGTCAGAGCTATACCCTTCATTTTCATTCATATCCTGCTCACTGTCAGTGTTATACAATTCATTTTCATTCACATCCTGCTCACTGTCAGGGCCATACAATTCATTTTCATTCACATCTTGATCTAGAACCTTAGTTAACATGTCATCCACAACATTAACTGCACCATCTGGTCCCTCAAGTATGTGACTATGTGACAACCCCAGCACTATACTTCTATATAGTTCAGGTACTAGGAGCTGGCTCACGACCTCTCCCTGGACTTCAGTGTTTATGGCAACATGAGGAAACCTCTCCTCAGAGCCAGGCTCTTGGGAAACCTCATTTAGAACATTTATATTTTCGTGGGCCGTTTTAAGAGAGGGTTCTCGCCACTGCTCACTCTCAAAACCGTCACAGGACACAGCCAAGTCAGGGACACTCGGTTCCCGAGAACCACCATCCTCGTCTCCCAACATCACCTGCAAAGGAATTTCATCACTATCACAGTCATCATTATTATCAATATCATTATCATGATTATGATCAGTATCATCATCACTATCATGACCATCATCATTATCATTATCAGCATCAGCATCATTATCATGGTCATCATCATTATCATGATCATCATCATCATCATATAAGTTTAACATCCCACTAGCATTGTGTTCCGCCCCTCGGGACTGCGCACCCTCAGTAGGAGCTTCATCACACTGTCCATCAGAAACATTTCTCCCCAGAGATCCTTAGATCGGGGAAAGTCATCACCCAATATGACGGGGTGCACCAGGTTCTTCACTACCCCCACTTCATATGAAACCTCCCCGAGTTCGGGGACCAAGTCCACGGCAGTCTCTGGGTAGACTTTGGTGTCTCCATGGATGCACACACACTCAGGTGCTTATCAGGGATGAAGTCCCTATCAATCAGGCTGTCACATACGGAAGTCACTGGACTCTCTGAGTCTAAGAGGGTCTGTGCTGGGCAGTCATTTACAACCACCAGGCACACCTGTTGTCCAGTCTGTTCGGCTGAGGTGGACACACACACAGGCTCTGCGCAGGGAGAGAGGGATCTGCCAACATCACAATACATAGGTTCCCCCTCTATTGGACAGTTGGCTGCAATTTCACGACATCTCCAACACTGTCCATCACACTCTCCCACCCACATGTCCCCTCGGGCCTGAACCCGCTTATCAGCATACCCCATGTCCCCAACAGCTGGAACGCTCTTACCGCGAGAGTTCAGCATCCGGGAACTCTGAAGTGACGACCTCTCAGACGGCTGTACCTCAGGAGGACATGCTTGGGTGTAGTGGTCCACTATCACCTCTTCAACTCCATGACCAGGTTTGCTGACGGCAGACTCGCACACCTTCTTTCCTGTAGGCAACGCAGGTGCCTTTACAACATTACTCGGGGACAAGGCGCTGAGAGGTTTTTCTAGTGCTGCAATCTCCTCAAGAAACAACCGGTTAGCCTCCTGCTGCTGCTGCCGCCAGCTCTGCATGCTCTGCCAGACCTGCTGCATGCTCTGCAGGTGTTTCTTAACAAGCTCCTCCATACTGCCGGACTTATCTGTCTCAACCACGGCAGTCTTATGTTGCACATTAACTTGCGCCATTTGTTCAAACCGCGACTCCATGCTGTCATCCATGCTGTCAGACTTCTCTGTCTTAACAACGGCAGTCTTCACTCAAGACATACACACTCTACAGTCTTTTCCATAGAAAAATTCAGCTCTGCTGTGCAGACACTTTTTTTTTTTTTCTTTGCAAAGTCTATTAGGGCTCCTGTCTCTTTAAGACTGCTCCAAACAGACGTTTCTGCTGACACACTTTTTTTTTCTCTGCTGCTATTTCAACAGACTTCACCTTTATTGCTGTCTCTAAGCCACTGTGCTGCATGCACACTCCAGCACTAACTGTATCAGCCACTGCGCTGCCCCAGCATTCTCCGCCAATTGTAACATTTTCAGGGGATATAGCTCTAGAATCGCTGTCTGGGTAGACAGAGTGACACGAAAACAGTTCATTCAGACAGCAGTTCTGGTGAAAACTGGCCGCAACCAGCTTTATTAAAGTCCACAGCAAACAGATAAAAATAAATCATAAACAGAAAACCTGGGCTTGTCTAGCCACTAATTACACTTAAATAGATTGCCCTGTCTATCCGGGTCCCGGCTCTACCAGCCTGGCCGAAAACAACAGATATGATATATGTTACCAGCATGGAGTTTCACAGATACTCCTCCTTGTGTCTGAAGGCACCTTCAATGTCCAGACTTGAGAGAGATCCACTCCTATTCAGCCGCTATTCGCACGGATTCTCACTGCGACTACTCCTGTGTCCGGGGTACTTCCTGCACCCAGACTGAGATAGCTCACACTCCTGGAGACGCTTCTTGTGCCGGGACACCTCCCTGTGTCCAGACTGAGCGTGTCCCACTCCTGGAGACTGCTTCTTGTGCCGGGACACCTTCCTGTGTCCAGACTAAGCCAGCTCCCACTCCTGGAGACTGCTTCTTGTGCCGGGACACCTTCCTGTGTCCAGACTAAGCCAGCTCCCTGATTGTGTTTGCAGACACCTACTTCTGGTCTCCTAATTAACAGCTGAATGGTTTCAGGCCTGAGCTGCAAGTGTGTGCTGAATGTGAGGTGTAGTGACCTTTCTCTACCACTAGGTTTACAAAGCCACACATTTCCCTTATACCATACAACACAGTACCTAGGTGAAATGTACACCCCATTCAACACATATTCCTTCACTGTCTCACAGTATATATAAAGTCACTCACATTACTCTGCTTGACCGCGCCCCCTGAGGAAGGAGGGGGTCAGCTGTGGATTGCCCTGCAGGTTCCCCTGTTCACCTACTGCGGTATGTTTTCCCTGCGCTCCACTTATGAGCTCATTTCATTTACCTAGGTGGCTTTCCACCATTGTATATATGGGTGTCTGTTTTTCGAGCGGTTGTTATGATGTATGTGCCCATTGTGCACTAGTTATTTAGCTTTATCGTCGCTGGCAGTCCCCTCTTTTTCATATACAACAGGGTAATTGCAGGGCCTCCTAGCTGCTGTGATTTTACTTCTGTATATATTGGCAATGTGTTTCCTTGCCTATACTTATTACTTGGCTATATTCTATTTTATTGTATATTTGTATCAATAAAGTATTTTTGTATCATTTATTCGATCATTTGACTGCTTTGTGGTGTGGTGGCAATTGTTATATTTATCTGCAG
Organism: Oophaga sylvatica; assembly: GCA_033576555.1. Lineage (NCBI taxonomy): Eukaryota > Metazoa > Chordata > Amphibia > Anura > Dendrobatidae > Oophaga > Oophaga sylvatica. Next base: position 12,387 of record JARQOD010012996.1, on the reverse strand, counting down.
TTGATCTTTATATATGTCTGTAGGTGTATCTGGAGTTTTTTGATACTCTGTCACACATATATAATTCTCCATGTATACACTGTTTTGCTAGTCATTTATTATTTTGGAAGGGTGCTATAGTTCTGTACGAACCGCCTATAGTACACTGCAGTGCCCAAGAATGACATCACCTGTTGTTTGGTCCTGGGTGTGGGCCAGGACACGATCGCGTCCACTTTCTCTGGACTCATGGAACCCCCGCCTACCCGGTGCCCCAGGTAGTGGACCTTGCTCATGCCCATCTGGCATTTTCCAGGCTTGATGGTCAGACCTGCCTGGTGAATACGCTTGAGCACCTCCTAGAGATGCTGAAGGTGTTCCTCCCAGGCGGAACTGAAGACGGCAATGTCGTCCAGGTATGCCACAGCGTACTTCTCCAGTCCCTGTAACAGGTGGTTGACCATCCGCTGGAAAGTGGCAAGGGCATTTTTCATGCCGAAGGGCATGACCGTGGACTTGTACAGTCCAAAAGGGGTGATAAAGGCGGATCTCTCCTGCGCCGCAGGGCTCAGGGGAATCTGCCAGTATCCCCAGCTTAAATCCATGATGGATATGTATTTGGCGTTCGCCAACCGCTCAAGCAGATCCTCGATGTGCGGCATCGGGTGTAAATCAGAGGTGGTGATGGCGTTGAGCCCCCTGTAGTCCACGCAGAACCGGGTGGTCCGATCCTTTTTAGGCACGAGAACTACTGGTGAGGCCCACGCGCTTTTGGAACGTTGAATCACCCCCAGCTGCAACATCTCAGCGATCTCCTAGCGCATAATCTGCAGCACCTCCTCAGAGATCCGATAAGGTTTCCGCCGTAGTGGGGCATGATTCCCGGTGTCCACCTCGTGAACCACTAACTTCGTCCGTCTGGGTCGGTTGGAGAACACGGCCTTGAAGGGTTCCAGGGTGGCCAGCAACTGCGACCGCTGGGATACAGTTAGCGAGGCACTTACCTCCATGTCCTCAATGGACCCATTGGCCTTGGCTTGGGCCAGCATGTCCAGGAGGGAGTTTTCCTCCCCATTCTTGCGTAGGTTGCAGACCGGCAGGACGCGGGTTTCACGTTCGTGATGAGCTTTCATCATGTTGACGTGAAAGGCCTTGCACCTACCCAGAGCGTGGTCAAGCGTGACCACGTAGGTGACTGGGTTGAGCTGTTAGTGCACGACGTATGGGCCTTCCCAGACTGCCTGAAGCTTATCCTTTGGTACGGGGACCAGCACTCACACCTTTTGACCCACCTGGTAGGTTCGCTCCCGGGCGTTCTGGTCGTACCAGTGCTTCTGGTCAGCCTGAGCCTGCGTCATGTTGTCATGCACCAACTGCATCAAGGTCTGCATCTTGTCGCGTAAGCGCAGGACATAATCCACGATGGACACTTCAGTGGGGTTTGGCTCATCTTCTCATGATTCTCTTACCAACCCAGGGGGTCCCCGGACTCGCCTGCCGTACAGGAGCTCGAAGGGGGAGAACCCCGTCGAGGCCTGCAAAACTTCTCTGTAGGCAAATAGCAGGTGTGGGAGGTACCGCTCCCAATCGTGTCCCTGGGTCTCAACCAGCATGCGGAGCATGTTTGAGGGTACCGTTAAAGCGCTCACACAAACCATTGGTCTGTGGGTGATACACACTCGATACCATACGCTCCACCTGCATTCTCTTACAGAGAGCTTCCATTAGGCGAGACATAAATTGGTCCCTTGATCGGTAAGCATCTCCCTGGGAAATCCTACCCGTGAAAAGACGGTCACCAGTGCATCCGTCACCTTATCTGCCCTAGTTGAGGACAGAGCTACTGCTGTTATGAATGTGCTAGAGATGGTTTCTGAGCAGAGACTCCCTCTGTTGGTTACAGACAGTACTGAACCTTTCAGCGAGGAATGGCAATCTGGGATCACTGACTGGATATCTTCTGCTATCAGATAAGATATTTTCTGCTTTTATTTTTGTGCTTGCTTTTTGCATTGTTCCCTGCACTTCTGTGGAGGTCAGCGAGGTCCCCTCCGGGGCTTGTGCTCCTCTCAGTTTATCTGAAGCCACTGTTATTTGTTCATTTCCTTTTTCCTGTTTTTTCAGTGGCTGCGGCTTAGTTTTGTTACACCAGAGATCTGATTTAGGTGGTAGAGATCGTGTGATCTCAGGTGTTTTTGCAATCAGAAGAGTTGGTATTTTTTAGGGTTTTTTTTGGATTGCAGTGAGTATCTTTTCCTGTACTTTTCTGTCTAGACAGATTGGGCCCCAGCGTTTGCTTATTCTATTTTCTGTCTGTGTCCGTGCTTCTTCTTGTCTAACCGCCATTACATGTTTGGGGGCTTCCTATTTTCTTTGGGGATCTGCTCCGGGGCAGATAGCTTTCCTCTTTCTGCCTTTAGGTGTAGTTATCTCTCAGGCTGTGACGAGGCGTCTAGGATCAACGTAGGAACGCTCCACGGCTACCTCTAGTTGTGTGGTTATTTCAGGTTACTGCAATCCAATAGGTTCCAGCCTCTCTGGTGTATTGCCGTTTTTGCTTATTCCCCTTAGCTGTTACATTTCGGTAGCTGAGGAGTGCAGGTAAAAAAGGCAATACACCAGAAAACCCTGAAAAGCACCAACTCTACTAATTTCAAAATCACCTGAGATCACACGACCTCTACCACCTAAATTAGTTCTCTGGTGTAACAAAATCAAAACAGCAGCCACTGAAAAAACTGGAAAAAGCAAAAGAACAAAACTCAGTGGCTGAACTAAACTGAGAGGGCAGAAGCCCCCGGAGGGGACCCTGAAGGCCTCCAAAGAAGTGCAGGACAAAATGCAAAAATATAGAATAAACACAAAAGAAGCAAAAGTCTTATCTGTAAGCAGGAGATGCAGACACGACACAGCAGGCTACAAGGGAAACTGGAATGAAGGATTCAGACCAGAACAATTGATCACCGGCAACCCTGATGGGAAAATGACTCCCTTATATAAGACCAGTCAGTAACACGATTCCCAGTCCCCACAATCTTCACTAGCACCGCTTGTAACCACCAGAGGGAGCCTCTGTTCAGAACTCATCTCAAACCCATTCACAACAGTACCCCCCCTTGAGGAGGGGTCACCGAACCCTCATTTGAGCAACCAGGTCGGTCAGGATGAGTTCTATGATACGCACGGATAAGTCTCCTAGCATGGATGTCCGAAGCAAACACCCAAGAATTGTCTTCCTGACCATAACCTCTCCATTTAACCAAATACTGGAGTTTCCGTCTAGAAAAACGAGAATCCAATATTTTCTCAACCACATACTCCAGATTGCCCTCAACCAAAACAGGGTCAGGAGGCACAGCAGCAGGAACCACTGGCTCAACAAACCTCTTCAACAAGGACTTGTGGAACACGTTATGGATCTTAAAAGTCCCTGGAAGAAGCAAACGAAAAGAAACAGGATTAATAATCTCCATGATCTTATAAGGTCCAATGAACCTAGGCTTAAATTTAGGAGATGCTACTCTCATAGGAATATTCTTTGAGGACAACCAGACCAAGTCCCCCACTTTAAACCGAGGACCATCAGTCCTATGCCGGTTAGCAAACCGCTGGGCCTTCTCCTGAGAGAGGGACAACCTCTCCACTACCTGGTCCCAAATCTGTTGCATACGCTCCACAACAGAGTCAACACCTGGACAGACAGAAGCCTCCGTCTGTCCTGAAGAAAATTGAGGGTGAAACCCAGAATTACAGAAAAACGGAGACATCAAAGTGGCAGAGCTAGCCCTATTATTAAGAGCAAACTCAGCCAAAGGCAAAAAAGAGACCCAGTCATCCTGATCAGCAGACACAAAGCATCTTAGATAAGTCTCCAATGTCTGGTTTGTTCTCTCAGTTTGACCATTGGTCTGAGGATGAAATGCCGAGGAGAAAGACAATTGAACACCCAGTTTAGAACAAAAAGTCCTCCAAAATCTGGAAACAAATTGGACTCCTCTGTCAGACACAATGTTCTCAGGAATTCCGTGTAAACGAACCACGTGCTGAAGGAACAACGGCACCAATTCAGAGGAGGAAGGCAACTTAGGTAATGGCACAAGATGTATCATTTTGGAAAACCTATCACAAATTACCCAGATGGTGGTCATTCTCTGAGAAACAGGAAGATCGGAAATGAAATCCATAGAGATATGGGTCCATGGTCTCTTGGGCACAGGCAATGGCATCAACAAACCACTAGAGCAAGAGCAAGGCTTGGAGCGAGAGCAAGTCCCGCAGGACTGCACAAATTCCCTGACATCACGAGACAAGGTAGGCCACCAAAAGGACCGACTAACCAAGTCTCTGGTACCAAAAATTCCGGGATGCCCAGCCAATGCGGAACAATGAATCTCAGACATCACACTCTTTTTCCATTGGTCCGGGACAAACAATTTTCCAACAGGGCAGCGCTCGGGCCTATCCTCCTGACACCCCTCCAGAGCAAGTCTCAAATTGGGCGAGATGGCGGAAAGAACTACACCCTCTTTCAAAATAACAGAAGGATCAGATAACTCAGGAGAGTCCGCAAGGAAACTCCTCGAGAGGGCATCCGCCTTAACATTCTTAGTGCCAGGAAGAAAGGAAACCACAAAATTAAAACGTGTGAAAAACAAGGCCCACCTGGCCTGTCTAGGATTGAGTCGCTTGGCAGATTCCAGATAGACCAGATTCTTATGGTCCGTAAGGACCACCACCTGATGTTTGGCTCCCTCCAGCCAATGTCTCCACTCTTCAAAAGCCCACTTCATGGCCAATAACTCCCGATTACCCACGTCATAATTACGTTCAGTAGGAGAAAATTTTCGAGAGAAAAAGGCACAAGGGTTACTTTTAGAGGTCTCTGGATCTTTTTGGGACAAAACGGCACCTGCCCCAATTTCAGAGGCATCAACCTCCACCTGAAATGGCAGAGAAACATCAGGCTGCCGTAGAACAGGAGCAGAAGTGAATCTCTGCTTAAGTTCCTGAAATGCAGAGACTGCCTCAGGAGGCCAATTCACCACATCAGAACCCTTTCTGGTCAAATCAGTTAATGGTTTAACAATAACCGAGAAATTACCAATAAATTTACGATAAAAATTGGCAAAACCCAAAAATCTCTGAAGAGCCTTTAATGAAGTAGGTTGGACCCAATCACAGATGGCCTGAACCTTGACCGGGTCCATTTCAATAACAGATGGGGACAAAATGAATCCCAGAAATGAGATCCTCTGTACGCCAAAAAGACACTTTGATCCCTTCACATACAGAGCATTCTCTCTCAAAATCTGGAATACAGTTCGAACATGTTTCACATGAGAGTCCCAGTCATTAGAAAAAATCAAGATATCATCCAAATAAACAATCAGAAATTTGTCCACAAAATCCCTGAAAATGTCATTCATGAAGGACTGGAAGACGGAAGGAGCATTAGTGAGCCCAAAGGGCATCACTAGGTACTCAAAATGCCATTCAGGGGTATTGAATGCCGTCTTCCATTCATCCCCGTGCTTAATGTGAATAAGGTTATACGCCCCCCTGAGGTCAAGCTTGGTAAACCAAGTAGCGTTTTTCACCCTGGAAAACAGGTCAGAAATCAAGGGTAACGGGTATTGATATTTCACAGTAATATTGTTCAAAAGACGATAATCAATACACGGCCTTAATGAACCATCTTTTTTGGCCACAAAGAAAAAACCGGCACCTAAGGGTGAAGAGGATGGTCTGATATGACCCTTCTCCAATGATTCCTTGATATAAGACCGCATAGCGTCATGTTCAGGTACAGACAAGTTAAAAAGGCGACCTTTAGGGAATTTACTACCCGGCACTAATTCAATAGCGCAGTCATAGCTCCTATGGGGAGGCAAGGATGCAGATTTACTTTCGCTAAACACATCAGAAAAATCAAACAAAAAGTCAGGAACATCCTGAGCCTGGGGGGAGGCAGAAAAAAACAGGAGTGTTGGTATTAACACATTGGCAGCCCCAACTGGTTACAGACACAGATTTCCAATCCAAAACAGGATTATGAGACTGTAACCAAGGGAAACCCAGCACGATAATGTCATGCAGATTATATAGAACCAAAAATTTGCAGCACTCCTGGTGATCAGGTTCAACCCTCATTATCACCTGAGTAGAAAACTGGGGTTTATTCTCAGCCAAAGGGGTAGAATCGATCGCCAGTAGGGAATAGACCTCTGCAGGGGTATCAAGGGAAACCCACAACGTTTAGCAAAATCATAATCCATCAGGTTAATAGCTGCTCCAGAATCAACGAAAGCCTGAGCAGAAAATGAGGACAGAGAGCATATCAGAGTGACAGTTAATAAAAACTTAGTCTGAACACTACCCAAGACAACTGAGCGTGCAAAACGTCTTCCCCGCTTAGGGCAGACTGAAATAGCATGAGAGGCATCACCACAGTAGAAACATAACCCATTGCGCTTTCGAAACTCATGACGCTGTGCCCCAGACACCACTCTATCACACTGCATGGATTCAGAAGCTGGTTCACAAGGCAACACCATTCCACGCATACTTCTCCGCTCACGCAAACGTCTGTCAATTTGAATCGCTAATGACATAGAATCATTGAGACCAGAGGGGACAGGGAATCCCACCATAACATCCTTTACATTATCTGACAGACCCTTCCGGAAAAGGGCCGCCAAAGCGTCGTCATTCCATTTGGTCAGGACTGCCCACCTACGGAATCTCTGACAGTATAACTCAGCGTCATCAAGCCCCTGATTTAATGCCAACAAGGTTTTTTCAGCTTGATCAGTGACATTAGGCTCATCGTACAATAACCCCAAAGCCGGAAAAAACGCATCAACATCACTCAAAACAGGATCCCCAGGTATCAGGGAAAAAGCCCAATCCTGAGGATCGCCGCGCAGGAGAGAGATGATAATTTGAACCTGCTGCGCTGCGTTTCCTGAGGACTTAGATTTTAAGGCAAAAAACAATTTACAATTATTTTTGAAATTCTGAAACTTAGCTCGATCCCCTAAAAACAAATCTGGCATGGGGATCCTAGGTTCCACAACAGGCAACCTAGCAAGATATGCAGCAATATTCTGAACCTCAGTGGCAAGCTGATCCACACGGCCAGACAACTGTGCAAACTCCATTGGGAGAAAAGATCCTCCCCAGCACCCAGAGATACAGAGGAAAAAAAAAAAAAAATGCAACAAACAGAAAAATATCTCTGACAACTCTGACAACCTTTTTTCTTTCACAATATTTTTTTTTCCCTTCTGTGAGTACCATACAATTTTCAATTTTTTAGGCCGGTGATACTGTTATATTTCGGTAGCTGAGGAGTGCAGGTAAAAAAGGCAATACACCAGAAAACCCTGAAAAGCGCCAACTCTACTAATTTCAAAATCACCTGAGATCACACGACCTCTACCACCTAAATTAGTTCTCTGGTGTAACAAAATCAAAACAGCAGCCACTGAAAAAACTGGAAAAAGCAAAAGAACAAAACTCAGTGGCTGAACTAAACTGAGAGGGCAGAAGCCCCCGGAGGGGACCCTGAAGGCCCCCAAAGAAGTGCAGGACAAAATGCAAAAATATAGAATAAACACAAAAGAAGCAAAAGTCTTATCTGTAAGCAGGAGATGCAGACACGACACAGCAGGCTACAAGGGAAACTGGAATGAAGGATTCAGACCAGAACAATTGATCACCGGCAACCCTGATGGGAAAATGACTCCCTTATATAAGACCAGTCAGTAACACCTGATTCCCAGTCCCCACAATCTTCACTAGCACCGCTTGTAACCACCAGAGGGAGCCTCTGTTCAGAACTCATCTCAAACCCATTCACAACACTTAGCTACCAAAACACAACATACTGCCTCCGGGTACCGAGTAGCGTAGTCTACCACAGTAAGGATATATTGCTTTCCAGAGTTGCTGGGGATGGCCAGCGGGCCCACAATGTCCACCGTAATCCTCTGGAAAGGCTCCTCTATCACTAGCAACGAGATCAGGGGAGCCTTAAGAGCAGGCCCCGCCTTACCAACTCTTTGACAGGTGATACAGGAGCGGCAGTAGTTAGTCACATCTGCCCCCATCTTGGGCCAATAGAAGTGTTGAGACAGCCGTGCCTTAGTTTTGCTGATCCCCAAGTGTCCAGCGAGTGGAATCTCATGAGCAATCCGCAACAACTCACCTCAGAACTGGTATGGGACGACCAGCTGTTTTTCCCTTAACCACTCCTTTTGGGACTCTCCGGGTACTGTCTCCCCGTACAACCTTCCTCGTTCCCAGAACACCCTCTCCTTATCAGTCACGAAGGTGGGCGTCTCGGCGAGGTGCCTCAAGTTCTCCAGGCTCGCATCTGAGTGCAGAGCGGCCTGGAACTCCTGGCTGGAGGCAGCCAGAAGTGACGTCAGGGTTCCTTCCTCACTGGGACCCTCTGGCACCTTCACTGGGTCCACCTCTGGTTCAGTCTCTCCTGTAGAGGAGGAGGGTCCAGATGGCAGGGCGCTAACTGCGATCCGGGCACGCCGACTGCGGGTGACAGCAACTACATATGCTGTCTCCCCGGGGAATTCTACAGACCCATCAGCCTGCGCTGCTATGGGTTCTACTTCCCCACCCACCCCCAACATTTCAGGACCAGTGCTACTTATGGGCCAGTTACCTTCCTCGGTGGCACTGGTCAGTGGCATGGCATCACCTTTCTCACGGTTCCCATGCACCTCCCCATTTCCTTAAGCACCGTCGCTTGCTCCTGCTAGGGATTCCTCAGCCGTCTCACTCCGCAGAGCGACTGGCTGAGCACTCCTGTACCTGTGGACACATCTACCGTTTCAGAAAAAGGGTTAACAGGTTCAGTTGGCACAGATACATCATTATCCCTAGGGAAAGAATGGTTGTTAGTTGCATAATCACTTAAAGCATTGGCAGGTAATACATTCAGTTTCCCATCACTATCATCATCATACTCAGGGTCAACGCTACCCTTATTATCAGATTGGGGAGGGGTGTCAGGGACGTAGTATGCGACCATCCTCCCCAAATCAGTCCCCAATAAAACATCAGTGGGCAGGTTTTTGGACACCCCCACTTCCTTCACCCCTCTTCAGTCACCCCAGTCAATGAAAACCCGGGCCATCGGCAAGGGACAGCAGACGCCCCCAATCCCGGTGACAGTTAGGGTTTTCCCCGGAATCAACTCTTCAGTAGCCGCCAGTTCGGGACGGATGAGGGTTCGTTCAGCCCCGGTGTCCTTGAGGCCTGTAGCAAGACGGGCCTCCACACGGACGTGCTGCACGTTGTCGTCGATCCTCCCAACCACACCACCCACCAAAAGAACAGAGGCATTGGGCCCGGAGGTCTTGGCTGGGGGGGTTCTTCTGCCTCTCCGGACAGGTGGCGCTGATATGTTCAGTCCGTTTATAGGAGAAACACTGGCGAGGGTCTGATGTAGGCCTGGTGTTGGCAAAGAGGACAAGGCCTCCAGAGGGACGGCTGTCAGGGGCACTGGGGTTGGTCGCAGGCTTACCCCCTCTCCAGCTGGTGGCGACTGGCTTCCGCACCTCGGGTTTCCGGTTGGCCTCATAGTTGTCGGCGATCTGCGCTGCTTTGTCCGCGTCCTCTGGTTCTCGGTCCAGTATGAACTGGCGGACCTCGGCTGGGCAAAGGTGTAGGAACTGGTCTTTTATCATCAGGTCCTCCAGCCGCTCAAAAGAGGTCACTGACAGTCCTCGGGTCCATTGTCTGAAGTGGGTCCTGAGTCCGTGCACCACATCACTATAACTGTCGTGTGGGCCACGTTGGAGGTTCCGGAACTTCTTACGGTAAACCTCAGGGGTTAGCTGGTATTTCTTTACCAGGGCCTGCTTGATGGCCGCATAGTCACCATCTTGTTCTGCAGGGAGGTAAGCAACCGCCTCCAGAGCTTTGCCCTTTAGCCCGGGGGTCAAGTACCTGGCCCATTGGTTCTCAGGCAGCTGGTACTGTCTGCAGGCTTTCTCAAAGGCCTGCAGAAACGTGTCCAAGTCCCCGTCCATCATGGGAAAATGCTCTGGCCGCGGCTTCGGACTCTGAGCGCTGCTGGGCTCACTGCTCCAGGCTGTGGAGGATATCGCCCCCTGCCTGAGCATCTCCAGTTCATGGTCTCTCTGAGCCTGGCGCTCGGCTCGCTCGGCCTCCAGCTCCTCTGCCTCCCGCTAGTCAGCTCTCTATCGAGCTTGCTGGATCAGCTGCAGACATCCATCATGATCTTCGGGGGGAGTTGATCCAAGGCCGCTTGCAGGTAGGGGTCCAATCTGCCCTGGGTGCCAGTGGGGCCAGCATTCAGCGGTTGGGCCTCGGCTGCAGCACCACCTCTGCTTGGGACGGCTCCTGCGCCCACCACGCTCTCAGCATCGTCCAGTGCCGTCAGGTTCAGGACAAGTTGGTCTTTGCTTTGGCTCGTGGGGTCAAGGACTCGGTACGTGCATATTCCAGCAAGAGTTTCCTTTTTCTGCTTTGCGTACCAACTTTCTCCTCTTGCAGCCATGATTGCCAAATAAAAGATAGGATAGAAAAACAAAGAGGAGGAAGGGGGTAATCGCAAGTACACACAATTGTCTCAGGACTAGTAAACACTGAGTTTGTTCTCCAAAACTTTTGCTGCAGGGTCCCTGGAAGAACCGTGCAAGTTTTTTAGTGAGAGGAATGATTGCTCTGCCAATGTCACGAATGGGACACAGATGGAGGCCCGAGGGATCACGGCTTAGGATCCCACCGCTGCCACCAATATGTTGAATGCAGGGATTTATACTTATCCCACTTCCCAGTTCCACTTAGGAACTCGCAGCTCTCCGGCGCCCCCTTTTCTCAGGTCAGTTAGGGAACTGCACCTAGGATAATTAGTCGCCGGACGGGCCGCTTGGACGTGTACTGGCTATTGGGTACGCTACAGTAGGGAATTATAACTACTCCTAGCCACAGCCAGGCAATACACTTATAAAACCCGCTCCGTCACTGCCAACGCCACCCGAAAGCTCAGCACTTCACACACTCGCTAGCTGCCACCAGCCTCTGGGTCTAGAATGTGGGGCAGAGGCCACCCCAATTTAGTAGTGTAGTATACTTTAGGCACGTGCAAATTCGTTACAGAGCATAGAGGACGAACTAGTAATTTTATATCTTTACTCCAAAAAGTTTAACAGTGTTTATAAAGTTTTAAAACAAGGTTTTACAAAAAGGAGACAATTAAAATATGTACACGCAATTACAAATAAAACAGGGTAAAAGAAGAAAAACTTACATGGCACTTAGATCATTCCGGCGAATCAGGCTGGGGAAAAGGGAGGGGGGCCACACATCACCATGCAAGGGCGAAGTTACCGGGGTCCTCCCCTTGCTCCAAGTTGTAGTTTTGGCTCTGAAACCTTCTCAGCTATATAACTGGGCTTGAGAACCTAGCAGAGTCTCGGCATAACCATCATTCACCTTATTCTGAAATTAGTGTTCTAATGAGTTCAAACTCGGACTAGTTATTCCACTCTGCTCCAGAGAAATCCATTTCTCTGGTTCTGTTGGGGCTAGAACGGAACCAGAACCACTGTAGCGGAGCCTGATAGGAGCATGTTGCAGAACTGTAACTTTAGTGCTTCTATCATAAACTCTTAGCGTGTTATGACCGAATGAATGAATTCCCATTATATGCTGTGGGACAGTCCGCAGGGTTTGAAGACAAAGACATTCCTGAGGTGGGGGCGAGAGGAAGGAGTTTGAGAGAGAGGATGCAGCCACAAGGGAGGAAGAGGGGGGTGGTTTGGCTCTGTGCTGGCTAAACACGATGGGGGTAGTAGTTCTGGAAAAGTAATAGGGAATGGAGCTCCCATCCCAGGTTGTCACAGTGGCCCAAAGTCATTTAACCCCTTAAAAACATCTGTTACTTGTTCAAAACTGTGAAAATTATGTTTGCCCACTTTGATGCCAATTCTGATGCCCAGAGCCCATCTGGGCCATGCAGGAGGGATCTGGATTTGATGCGGGGCATCACTACCTGTGTATACTTAGTGAGATATCAGTGGCCCTTAAAGGGAATCTGTCACCCCAAAATTGCCATATCAGATAACGATATGGCTGAATAGTGCGTCCCATAACAAAGCTAATGGTGGGTATCATATATCATGATACCCCCGTTTTCAGATCAAAATACCTTTGTAAACTTCGTTTTTTTCCCTGTCAATCACTGCAGTCAGGTCAGGAGGGCGGCGGTTTCCATGTCCTCACAACCCCCCGGTCCTCGGCATCCGTTGCGTATCGCCGTCTGTGAATCCCACAGACGGCGTTCAGCTTCCCGCAATTGCGCAATTCAAATTCGGGCGGCGCATGCGCAGTGTGCTTTGCCCGACAGTGGGCAAAGCA
>JARQOD010012995.1:0-17496 GCA_033576555.1 Oophaga sylvatica | reverse complement strand
TTACACCTAGTCCATGGGGCAGTTTCCCGAAAAACGCCTTTGTTGTTGTTAAGTACTGATGCCGAAAAGGCGTTTGACCGCATAGATTGGTCTTACATGAAGTCAGTCCTACGCCTATTTAATTTTCCCGATCGTTTTATAGACTCCATTTTTACACTTTACACCTCGCCCACTGCCAGGGTCAAGGTGAACAATTCTTTTTCGCCTCCATTCTCCATATCCAATGGAACCCGTCAGGGCTGCCCCTTGTCTCCCAGTCTGTTCGCTCTATGCCTGGAGCCTTTGTTACAGGCTTTCCGTACACACCCAGACATTCGAGGCGCGTCCACGCCTAAAGGCGAGGCCCTCGTGTCCGCATACGCTGATGACATCATGCTTAGTATCACTAACCCGGAGACCGCTATACCCGCTGTGCTGGATCTTTTTCACCATTTTGGTACTCTTTCAAACTTCAAAATCAATTATAATAAATTGGTCGCGTTTGCTATCGGCTTTTCCAGGGACACTCTAACCCGCCTCCAATGAATGTCACCGTTCACCTGGAAGACAGACCATGTAAAATATTTAGGCATTCTTATTCCGAGGGATATTTCTCGCCTTTACGCTTTGAACCACCTACGTTTACTCTCCTCGGTTAGGACACAGTTCCAACGTCTACGAATACCGTTCATGTCTTGGTTGGGCCGAAAAAATTATCTGTCCACATATATAGTCCCAAAATTCCTCTACTTATTCCAGGCAGCTCCTATATTCCTTCCCAATTCCTTTTTTCGTGCCTTACACGTTCTGTTCTCACGGTTCCTATGGAACCAACGTCCGGCTCGTATCGCTTTTTTCGACTTTGACTCTGCCCACAGATGCAGGTGGAGTGGGTATGCCCGACCTGAAGAACTATTACTTCGCTTGCCATCTTCGACGTTGGGTGGAGATAAATAGCTGGAACAAAAGGTCTTTCTTGTCCTCCCTAGAAACGGCTCTTCTTTCGCCTAAAGAAGCACTTGAGTTATGGGGTGTACATACTCAGATCCCTCGTACACGCGGCTTCTCCCCTCTACTGAAGGGTTTGCTTCACACATGCCTGAACTGTCTACATCATGATTCTATGAGTAAGTTCCCCTCTCCGCTCATGCCTGTACGCTTACTCCCTTTGTTGACTTGCTCGGATGAGGGTTTTTGGACTTTTCAGGGTTTGTGGAGCAAGCTGGTAACGCCCCTCAATTCCTTTTTTGCTGGAGGCAATGTCCCTTCGACGGAGGGCCTGTCATCCATCCTCGGACCTACACGTGCCAACTTTTTATCGCTAGCACATGTACATCATGTCTGTCAGACCTTTTTGGAGCAACATCGTCCCTTACGGGCTGCCTCCAACTTGGAACGGCTGTTGCTGGCGCGGAGTCTTGTCAAAGGCGTGATCTCCACCATTTATAAATGGCTTAAATGTCTCTTCGCTCTGATACTGAACCTACTTACCTTGTTGCCTGGGAACGGGAACTGGGACACCCGTTGTCTCTACGTGTCGCCAGGTGTATTAAGAGACACGCACTGGGATTTTCTAGGTGCGTTCGCACCAAAGAGAATTCTTATAAACTGATTGCCAGGTGGTACCGAACCCCGTCCTTCCTATTTCGCCATGGCTTGTAGACCTCTGACACCTGCTGGAGATGTGGGGCGGGTTCAGGAACTTATGCTCACATCTGGTGGGATTGTCCCCTTATTTATATCCTTCTGGAATGCGATACGACAAAAAATCAAAGATATCTGCCTCCTGCCTTGTGATTTACCCAGGGATTCAGTCCTTTTTTGGGTGCCGACGACGGGTTATAACCCCATTAAGCACAAACTGGCGACCTTTATGTTGACGGCTGCCAAATAGTGCCTAGGCATTGGCTGTCTACTGTGGCGCCTTCTCTGGAGGAGTGGACTGTTGCTGTGGACCATTTCAGGGACATGGAAGACCTGTCGGCATGGATCAACCATACCCGGGATAAATTCCAGACCATCTGGTCCCCGTGGATTACTTTTCGTACCCCTTCGCCTACATAGTGTAAGTGATTCATTGGAGTACTATTTTTGTATGTAAGATTCTCTGCCATGTGGTGTGCTGTGGGCGGAGGCCAAGGGCGATCCCCCTCCCCTTCTTCCTTCCCCTATTTTTCTTTATTTCCTCTTATATTTTGTGTCTTCTTGTTATATTTTGTTCTTAGTTTTTGTTCTTGTAGAATGTTATTGGGGTTCGTTGGTTTGGGAACCCAATTTGTGTGCCAAATCTCACGCAATACTAGTAGTGATCTTCGATCACGCCGTTTCATTCAGATATATGATGCTTTGTTTTATTGAACATGATTTGATATGACGCTTGGCTTATATTATGTGACATGTTTTGTTACTGTTCATACCCTTGATATGTGTTATACATGTGTGTTAATAAATACATATTCAACAAAAGAAAAAAAGTTCACCAACGATTTCTCATTTTTACAACAAAATTTACAAAGCCATTTTTTTTTAGGGACCACCTCACATTTGAAGTCACTTTGAGGGGTCTATATGGCAGAAAATACCCAAAAGTGACACCATTCTATAAACTGCACCCCTCAAGGTACTCAAAACCACATTCAAGAAGTTTATTAACCCTTCAGGTGCTTCACAGGAGCTGAAGCAAACTTTTTAGTCACAAAAATGATCTTTTACAAACTTTTTTTTTTCACAAGGGTAAAAGAAGAAAATGGACAGATAAAGTTGTTGTGCAATTTCTCCTGAGTAGGCCAATACCCCATATGTATGATTGGCAGCTGTCACGCTAAAAGACGCTTTTTATTGGAAAAAATAGTTTTTTGCATCACCACGTTTCGAGAGCTATAATTTTTGCATAATTTGGCCCACAGAGTCATGTGAGGTTTTATTTTTTGCGGTACGATTTGACGTTTTTATTGGTACCATTTTTGAGCACGTGACATTTTTTGACCGCTTTTTATTTCGATTTTTGGGAGGTTAGAATGAACAAAAATCAGCAATTCATGAATTTCTTTTGGGGGGTTGTTTATACCGTTCTGTTATGTTTCGGTAGCTGAGGAGGACAGGAACAACAGCAGGGCAGCCGAACACCTAAGAAGTTGGTAACTGATGGGTTGCAGATTCCTAAACTAACGATACAACTAGATGTAGCCGTGGTGAGTTCCTACGTTGATCCTAGACGCCTCGTCACAGCCTGAGAGATAACTACACCTAAAGACAGAAAGATGAAAGCTATCTGCCCCGGAGTAGATCCCCAAAGAAAATAGGAAGCCCCCAAACATATAATGGCGGTTAGACAAGATGAAAATACAAACATAGGCAGAAAATAGACTGAGCAAACGCTGGGGCCACAAGCTGACTAAATAGAATAGGACAGGAGAGATTACTTTCTGCAACCCAGAAAACCCTACAAAAATCCAACAATTCTGATTACAAAAATACTGAGATCATACAATCTCGCCACCCACTAAATCAGGTCTCACTGTGAACAAAAACCAAGAAGCAGCCGCTGAAAAAGCAAGAAAGAGCAAATGAGCAAATAACAGTGGCTGCAGATAAACAGGAGGGGACCTGGCTGACCACCACAAAAGTGCAGAAAACAATGCAAAAAGCAAGCACAAAAAGAAAAGCAAAAATATCTTATCTGAAAGCAGGAGATGCAGGCAAGACTCCAGCAAACTTCCAAATGAACCAGGAACCACAATTGAGACAGGAACAATTGATCACCGGCAACCATCATGGGAGGGAACCTCCCTTATATCAGACCAGTCAGTGAACCCAGATTGCCACTCCTCGCTGAAAGGTTCAGTACTGTCTGTAACCACCAGAGGGAGCCTCTGCTCAGAAACCATCTCTAACACATTCACAACACCGTTCCGCGTGTGGTAAAATTGATAGAGCAGTTTTATTATTTGGGTCAGTACGATTACGGCGATACCTCATTTATGTCATTTTTTTATGTTTTGGCGCTTTTATACAATAAAAACAATTTTATATAAAAAATAATTATTTTTGCATCGCTTTATTCTGCGAGCTATAACTTTTTTATTTTTTCACTTATGATGCTGTATGGCAGCTTGTTTTTTGCGGGGCAAGATGACATTTTCAGCGGTACCATGTTTATTTATATCGGTCTTTTTGATCGCGTGTTATTCCACTTTTTGTTCGGCGACATGATAAAGCATTGATTTTTTTTGCTTTGCTTCTTTTTTTTTAAGGGGTTCACTAAAGGGGTTAACTAGTGGGACAGTTTTATAGGGGGGTTGTTATGGACGCGGCAATACCAAACATGTGTACTTTCATTGTTTGTTTTTTTTTCATTTACATGAAGAAATGAATTTATTGGGAATATTTTTTTTTTTTCTTTATTTGGGAATTTTTTTTTTACATGTGATTTTTATTTTTTTTTAACTTTTTTACTTTGTCCCAGGGTAGGACATCACAGTATAGGGTCAGATCGCTGGTGTGACAGTGTGCACAGCACACTGTCACACCAGCGATGTGACAGGCAGTGCTGCAGGCTTCCTCAGCGCCTGCTCTCACCAGGCACTGAGGAAGCCGCCTTCTTGCAGGACCCGGCGGCCATCTTGGATCCGGGGTCCTGCAGGGAAGAGGCCTTCAGAACAGCGCGGTCACATCGCGCTGTTCTGAGGGCCTCAGGGGAGCACACAGGGAGCCCCCTCCCTGCGCGATGCTCCCCTGTGCCCCGGTACACCGCGATCATGTCTGATCGCGGTGTGCTAGGCGTTAATGTGCCGGGAGCGGTCCGTGACCGCTCCTGGCACATAGTGTCGGGTGTCAGCTGTGATAATCAGCTGACACCCGGCCACGATCGGCCGCGCTTCTCCCACGAGCGCGGCCGATCGCTTCGACGTACTATCACGTCCATGGGCAGATTGGATTGGCACGGGTTTCATGGACGGGATAGTACGACGGATGGCAGAGAGGGGTTAATGGGTATAAATGTAAGGTCATGCACTTGGGAAGAGGAAATAAGATGTATAATTATGTGCTTAATTGTAAAACACTGGGCAAAACTGTCACTGAAAAAGACCTGGGTGTATGGGTGGACGACAAACTCACATTTAGTGGACAGTGTCAGGCAGCTGCTGCAAAGGCAAATAAAATAATAGGATGCATTGAAAGAGGCATAGATGCTCATGAGAAGAACATAATTTTACCCCTATACAAGTCACTAGTGCGACCACACTTAGAATACTGCACACAGTTCAGGTCTCCGGTATATAAGAAAGACATAGCTGAACTAGAGCGGGTGCAGAGAAGAGCAACCAAGGTTATTAGAGAACTGGGGGTCTGGGGCCCATCATACACTGGAGCATTATAAATGGGGTCCATCATACATTGGAGCATCATATACAGAGCTCATTATACACTGGAGCATCATATATGGCACTGATGGTGAACCTATGGCACGCATGCCAGAGAGGGCACGCAGAGCCCTCTCAGCTGGCACGTGCCTCGCCTCATACTTGTTCCGGACTGCAGCTTCCTGCCTCACACATTGATGATGTCATCCAGCCGCGGCCGCGACGCTCAATGTGTGAGAGGAAGGAAGCTGCCGGAACACGGAGAGGTGAGTGTGGCCGCTGTGGTGTATGTGTGGTGATTGCGGCCGCTGTGGTGTGTGTGTGGTGAGTTTGGCCGCTGTGGGTGGTGTGTGTGTCAATGATGGGGAGAGGGCCAATGATGCCGGTGATGGGGAGAGGGCCAGTGATGGGAGTGATGGGGAGAGGGCCAATGATGGGAGTGATTGTGAGAGGGCCAGTGATGGGGAGAGGGCCAATGATGGTGGTGATGGGGAGAGGGCTAATGATGGGAGTGATGGGTAGAGGGCCAACGATGGGAGTGATGGGGAGAGGTCCAATGATGGGAGTGATGGGGAGAGGGCAAATGATGGGAGTGATGGGGAGAGGGCCAATGATGGAAGTGATGGGGAGAGGGCCAATGATGGAAGTGATGGGGAGAGGGCCAATGATGGGGAGAGGGCCAATGATGGTGGTGATGGGGAGAGGGCCAATGATAGGAGTGATGAGGAGAGAGCCAATGATAGGAGTGATGGGGAGAGGGCAACAATGTTGGTGGGGGAGAGGGCAATGATGGGGTGATGGGGAGGAGGAAATGATGGAGGTGGTGGAATGGGCAATTTCTACATTTCTACATGAATGAGATCATGATGAGACATATCTCTACATGAATGAGAACATGATGGGGCATATTTCTGCATGAAGGGGATCATGATGGGGCATATTTCTGCATGAAGGGGATCATGATGGGGCATAATTCTGCATGAAGTGGATCATGATGGGACATATTTATGCATGAAGGGGATCATGATGGGGCATATTTCTGCATGAAGGGGCATATTTCTGCATGAAGTGGATCATGATGGTACATATTTCTGCATGAAGGGGATCATGATGGGGCATATTTCTGCATGAAAAGGATCATGATGGGGCATATTTCTGCATGAATGGGATCATGATGGGGCATATTTCTGCATGAAGGGGATCATGATGGGGCATATTTCTACATGAAGGGGGTCATGATGTGGCATTTCTACATGAAGGGGATCATTATGGAGCATATTACTACAAAAAGGGGATCATGATGGGGCATATTTCTGCATGAAGGGGATCATGATGGGGCATATTTCTACATGAAGGGGATCATTATGGGGCATATTTCTGCATGAATGGGATCATGATGGGGCATATTTCTGCATGAAGGGGATCATGATGGGGCATATTTCTGCATGAAGGGGATCATGAAGGGGCATATTTCTGCATGAAGGGATCATGATGGGGCATATTTCTGCATGAAGGGGATCATGATGGGGCATATTTCTACATGAAGGGGATCATGATGGGGTTTATTTCTGCATGAAGGGGATCATGATGGGGCATTTCTACATGAAGGGGATCATGATGGAGCATATTACTACAAAAAGGGGATCATGATGGGGCATATTTCTGCATGAAGGGGATCATGATGGGGCATAGTTCTGCATATAGGGGATAATGATGGGGCATATTTCTACATGAAGGGGATCATGATGGGGCATATTTCTGCATGAAGGGGATCATGATGAGGCATATTTCCGCATGAACGGGATCATGATGCGGCATATTTCTACATGAAGGAGATCATGGGGCATATTTCTGCATGAAGGGGATCATGATGGGGCATATTACTACAAAAATTTGATCATGATGGGGCATTTGGCATGTGTTGGCACTTCGTCATAATTAAGTTTTAGTTTGCAGTTTGGGCACTCGGTCTCAGAAAGGTTCGCCATCACTGATATATGGGGTCCATTATACTGGAGCATCATATATGGGGCCCATTATACACTGAAGCATCATATATGGGGCCCATTATATACTGGAGCATCATATGGGGCCCATTATATATAGAGCATTATATAGGCCCATCATACACTGGAGCAGCATCCATGGGGCCCATCATATACTGGAGAATCATATGCGGCCCATTATATATGGCGCATCATATAGGGCCCATTATATATGGAGCATCACATGGAGCCCATTATATATGGAGCATTATATATGTTCCCCATTATATATGGAGCATTATATGGTGCTCATCATACACTGGAGCATCATATATGGGGCCCTTCATATACTAGAGCATCATATGGGGTTCAATAAATATGGGGCATCATATGGGGCCCATCATATAATGGAGCACCATGTAGGGCCCATTATATATGGAGCACATATGGGGCCTATTCTGTATGGAGCATTATATGGAGCCCATTCTGAATGGACCAATATATGGGCCCATCATATACTGTATGGAACATTATATGTGACTAATTATACTGTATGGAGCAATATGTGGGGCTCATTATGCTCTATGGGGCCCGTCCTATACTGTATGGAGCATTATATGGGGCCATCATATACTGGAGCATTATGTGGAGCTCATCATATACTGTATGGAACATTATATGGGACCAATTATGTGTGGAGCAATATATGGGGCTCATTATTCTGTATGGAGCAATATATGTGGCTCATTATACTGTATGAAGCATTATATTGGGTCCATTATTCTGTATGGAGCATCATATATGGGACTCATTCTGAATGGAGCACTATGTAGTGCCCATAATACTGTATGAAGCAATATATGGGGCTCATTATACTTTATGGGGCACAATGTGCTGCCCATAATACTGTATGAAGCAATATATGGGGCTCATTATACTTTATGGGGCACTATGTGCTGCCCATAATACTGTATGGAGCAATATATGGGGCTCATTATTCTGTATGGAGCCTTATGTGGTGCCCATAATATAATACCTATACTGTCCGGTTTCTGAGCTATTGTAGAATTTACAACAGATATCACTCATGTAATGTAAGAAATGAAGTATTTGGCATTATACTATAATTATATTTCTCTGCCGTATCTGAGCATCATAAATTGTGGTATGTGTTAAAGGGGCCCCTGAGACTCTTTCACACGGGCCCACGAAAACCTGGAGCCAGCCCTGGTTACAATCCACAATAGTGCAGCAAACCTGAGCTAAGGACCTTGTCCTACTCTTCGTCTCCGCAATTCTCCCTGCCTGCAATCCAGATTCCCACTGCCATTATATCTTTACTTTCCTTCAGAACGTACTATCTGCTGTCTCCCTCCAGGCACACAACACCATATCAATTCAGGACTGCAATCAGATAGACCAAAGTTCTGTATTTCTCACTTTCTATCTGACTCACCACAAGTGATATAGAAGGGTTAATGTTTTTTCTTCTTTTGCTAGAATTTGTTCTTATATTGTTGTAGCCTTATAGCCTCCAATTCAAGGATTTTATACTTCTTATCTCATATGCAATGTTTTCAAGAGTCTGCAAAAACATGTTTTGGGTACATGGTAAAGGTCATCAAGACTTGGGTAACAGGGGGGCTATATGAGTTACACTGAGATACATTGCTGTAAATGGTATAAAATACTGCTTCTTGTGTGAACAAACTAGAAAAAGTGACTTGCTCACAACCAGTGTGCATGCTTTTCTTCAAGTGCTCGTTATCTGAGGGCCTAATCTCTTATTTCAGCCTCACTGGTGATCTGATATATCTGACTTTGGGTCAGAACTAGTTATGAGCTACTTTCCCGTTTTTCGGGTCGAGTCAGGTTTCACGAAACCCGACTTTCGCAAAAGTCGGGTCGAGTGAAATCGGCCGACTATCGCGAAAAATCGGCGGGTCAATCGAAACACGAAACCCAATGCAAGTCAATGGGGAAGCAAAGTCGGTAGGGAGTGGAGGACAGAAAACACACCTACAGTGCCCATTTCAATGCCAACAACATCAATCATTCTTACTTAAGCTTGGCAACCTTAATTGACTTTATAATAATGTTTACGCATGGAAAAATGGGGGTTATTTGGCTCAACTTGTGGGGGGGTGTTGTGAATGTGTTAGAAATGAATTCTGAGCAGAAGCTCCCTCTGGTGGTTACAAACAGTACTGAACCATTCAATGAAGATTGTGAAGATTGGCGATCAGGAGTTACAGACTGGTCTTATATAAGGGAGGTTCCCTCCCATCAGGGTTGCCGGTGATCAATTGTTCTTGTCTCAACTTTGGTTCCTGGTTCTCTTGGAAGCTTGCTGTGTTTTGCCTGCATCTTCTGCTAACAGATAAGATTTTTCCTGCTTGTATTTTTGTGCTTGCTTTTTGCATTGTTTCCTGCACCCTTGTGGAGGTCAGCCAGGTCGCCTCCGGGGGCTTGGGCTCCTCTCAGTTTGTCTGAGCCTCTGTTATTTGTTCATTTGCCTTTTCCAGTTTTTTCAGTTGCTGTGGCTTAGTTTTGTTACACCAGAGAACTAATTTAGGTGGTAGAGGTCGTGTGATCTCAGGTGTTTTTGTAATTAGTAGGGTTGGTACTTTTTAACGGTTTTTTGGGATTGCAGTAAGTGCCCTTCCTATCCTTTTCTTTCTAGGAAGATTGGGCCCCAACGTTTGCTCATACTATTTTCTGTCTGTGTCTGTATTTCCTCTTGTCTAACCGCCATTACATGTTTGGGGGCTTCCTATGTTCTTTGGAGATCTGTTCCGGGGCAGAGAGTTGTCCTCTTTCTATCTTTAGGTGTAGTTAGTTTCTCAGGCTGTGACGAGGCGTCTAGGACCAACGTAGGTACGCTCCACGGCTGCCTTTAGTTGTGGTGGTTAGTCAGGGTACTGCAATCCAGTAGATTCCAACCTCTCTTGTGTATTGCCGTTTTTGCCTGCTCTCTTCAGCTACCAAAACATAACAGTATCACCGGCCTAAACTGAAAATTATATGGTACTCACAGAAGGGAAAAATAGTGTTGAAAAAAAAAAAAAAAAGGGATTGTCAGAGTTGTCAGAGATTTTTTTTTTTTTCCCTCTCTTTCTCTGAGTGCTGAGGAGGATTTTTTTTTCTCTCAATGGAGTTTGCACAGTTGTCTGGCCGTGTGGATCAGCTTGCCACTGAAGTTCAGAGTATTGCTACCTATCTTGCAGGGTTGCCGGTTGTGGAACCTAGGATCCCCATGCCAGATTTGTTTTTAGGGGATCGAGCTAAATTTCTGAATTTCAAAAATAACTGTAAGTTGTTTTTTGCCTTAAAACCTAAGTCCTCAGGGAACGCAGCGCAGCAGGTTCAAACTGTCATCTCTCTCCTGCGCGGCGATCCTCAGGATTGGGCTTTTTCCCTGACACCTGGGGACCCTGTTTTGAGTAATGTCGATGCATTTTTTCTGGCTCTGGGGTTATTGTATGATGAACCTAATGTCACTGATCAAGCTGAAAAAACCTTGTTGGCATTAAATCAGGGGCTTGAGGACGCTGAGTTATACTGTCAGAAATTCCGAAAGTGGGCAGTCCTGACCAAATGGAATGATGATGCTTTGGCAGCCCTTTTTCGGAAGGGTCTGTCAGAGAATGTAAAAGATGTTATGGTGGGTTTCCCTGCTCCCTCTGGTCTCAATGATTCTATGTCATTAGCGATTCAAATTGACAGACGTTTGCGTGAGCGTAGAGGTATGCGTGGAATAGTGTTGCCTTGTGAACCAGCTTCTGAACCCATGCAGTGTGATAGAGTGGATTCTGGGGCACAGCGTCATGAGTTTCGAAAACGCAATGGGTTATGTTTCTACTGTGGTGACGCCTCTCATGCTATTTCAGTTTGCCCTAAGCGGGGAAGACGTTTTGCACGCTCAGTTGTCTTGGGTAGTGTTCAGACTAAATTTCTGTTGACTGTTACCCTGATTTGCTCCCTGTCCACATTTTCTGCTCAGCCTTTTGTTGATTCTGGAGCAGCTATTAACCTGATGGATTTTGCTAAACGTTGTGGGTTTCCCTTGATACCCCTACGGAAGTCTATTCCCCTACTGGGATTGATTCTACCCCTTTGGCTGAGAATGAACCCCAGTTCTCAGGTGATAATGAGGGTTGAACCTGATCATCAGGAGAGTTGCAAATTTGTGGTGCTGTATAATCTGCATGACATAATTGTACTAGGTTTCCCTTGGTTACAGTCTCATAATCCTGTTTTGGATTGGAAATCCGTGTCTGTAACCAGTTGGGGCTGCCAATGTGTTAATGCCAACATTCCTGTTTTTTCTGCCTCTCCCCAGGCTCAGGATGTTCCTGACTTTTTTACTGATTTTTCTGATGTGTTTAGCAAAAGTAAATCTGCATCCTTGCCTCCCCATAGGAGCTATGACTGCGCTATTGAATTAGTGCCTGGTAGTAAATTCCCTAAAGGTCGCCTTTTTAACTTGTCTGTACCTGAACATGACGCTATGCGGTCTTATATCAAGGAGTCATTGGAGAAGGGTCATATCAGACCATCCTCTTCACCCTTGGGTGCTGGATTTTTCTTTGTGGCCAAAAAGGATGGTTCATTAAGGCCGTGTATTTATTATCGTCTCTTGAACAATATCACTGTGAAATATCAATATCCGTTACCCTTGATTTCTGACCTGTTTTCCAGGGTGAAAAGTGCTACTTGGTTTACCAAGCTTGACCTCAGGGGGGTGTATAACCTTATTCGCATTAAGCACGGGGATGAATGGAAGACGGCATTCAATACCCCAGAGGGGCATTTTGAGTACCTAGTGATGCCCTTTGGGCTCACTAATGCTCCTTCTGTCTTCCAGTCCTTCATGAATGACATTTTCAGGGATTTTGTGGATAAATTTCTGATTGTTTATTTGGATGATATCTTGATTTTTTCCAATGACTGGAACTCTCATATGAAACATGTTCGGACTGTGTTCCAGATTTTGAGAGAGAATGCTCTATATGTGAAGGGATCAAAGTGTCTTTTTGGCGTACAGAGGATCTCATTTCTGGGATTCATTTTGTCCCCATCTGTTATTGAAATGGACCCTGTCAAGGTTCAGGCCATCTGTGATTGGGTCCAACCTACTTCATTAAAGGCTCTTCAGAGATTCTTGGGTTTTGCCAATTTTTATCGTAAATTTATTGGTAATTTCTCTGTTATTGTTAAACCATTGACTGATTTGACCAAAAAGGGTTCTGATGTGGTGAATTGGCCTCCTGAGGCAGTCTCTGCATTTCAGGAACTTAAGCAGAGATTCACTTCTGCTCCTGTTCTACGGCAGCCTGATGTTTCTCTGCCATTTCAGGTGGAGGTTGATGCCTCTGAAATTGGGGCAGGTGCCGTTTTGTCCCAAAGAGATCCAAAGACCTCTAAAAGTAACCCTTGTGCCTTTTTCTCTCGAAAATTTTCTCCAACTGAACGTAATTATGACGTGGGTAATCGGGAGTTATTGGCCATGAAGTGGGCTTTTGAAGAGTGGAGACATTGGCTGGAGGGAGCCAAACATCAGGTGGTGGTCCTCACGGACCATAAGAATCTGGTTTATCTGGAATCAGCCAAGCGACTTAATCCTAGACAGGCCAGGTGGGCCTCGTTTTTCACACGTTTTAATTTTGTGGTTTCCTTTCTTCCTGGCACTAAGAATGTTAAGGCAGATGCCCTATCGAGGAGTTTCCTTGCAGACTCTCCTGAGTTATCTGATCCTGCTGTTATTTTGAAAGAGGGTGTAGTTCTTTCCGCCATCTCGCCCAATTTGAGACTGGCTCTGGAAGGGTGTCAGGAGGATAAATGTTATGTTACGGTAGCTGAGGAGTGCAGGCAAAAAAGGAAATACACCAGAGCAGTTGGAATCTATGAGATTGCAGTACCCTGACTAACCACCGCAACTAGAGGCAGCCGTGGAGCGTTCCTACGTTGGTCCTAGACGCCTCGTCACAGCCTGAGAAACTAACTACACCTAAAGATAGAAATAGGAAAGCTATCTGCCCCGGAGCAGAACCCCAAAGATAATAGAAAGCCCCCAAACATGTAATGGCGGTTAGACAAGAGGAAATACTGACACAAAGAAAATAGTATGAGCAAACGCTGGGGCCCAAACTATCTAAATAGAAAAGGACAGGAAGGGTACTTACTGCAATCCCAGAAAACCCTGAAAAAACACCAACTCTACTAATTTCAAAATCACCTGAGATCACACGACCTCTACCACCTAAATTAGTTCTCTGGTGTAACAAAACAGCAGCCACTGAAAAAACTGGAAAAAGCAAAAGTACAAAACACAGTGGCTGGACTAAACAGAGGGCAAAAGCCCCCGGAGGGGACCCTGAAGGCCCCCACAGAAGTGCAGGACCAAATGCAAAAATATAGCAAAAACACAAAATAAGAAATTGTCTTATCTGATAGCAGGAGATGCAGACACGACACAGCAGGCTACAAGGGAAACTGGAAAGAAGGATTCAGACCAGAACAATTGATCACCGGCAACCCTGATGGGAAAATGATTCCCTTAAATAAGACCAATCAGTAACACCTGATTCCCAGTCTTCACAATCCTCACTAGTACCGCTTGTAACCACCAGAGGGAGGCTCTGCTCAGAACTCATCTCAAACCCATTCACAACAGTACCCCCCCTTGAGGAGGGGTCACCGAACCCTCATTTGAGCAACCAGGTCGGTCAGGATGAGTTCTATGATACGCACGGATAAGTCTCCTAGCATGGATGTCCGAAGCAAACACCCAAGAATTGTCTTCCTGACCATAACCTCTCCATTTAACCAAATACTGGAGTCTTCGTCTAGAAAAACGAGAATCCAATATTTTCTCAACCACATACTCCAGATTGCCCTCAACCAAAACAGGGTCAGGAGGCACAGCAGCAGGAACCACTGGCTCAACAAACCTCTTCAACAAGGACTTGTGGAACACGTTATGGATCTTAAGGCTAAGTGCACACGATCAGGAATAATTGCGTTTTTTTCGCGGTTTTTCCGCGGTTTTCCGCGGTAAAAACGCGATAAAAACGCAAGCATTAAGCATCCTATACATGTTAATTGATTCCGCATGTTTTGGCCACATGTTGCGTTTTTTTCCGCGAAAAAAACGCTTTGCGGAAAAAATAGCAACATGTTCATTAATTTTGCGGAATGTAAGCGGTTTCATGTGCGGTGGTACCCAGGGTCTGGAGGAGAGGAGACTCTCCTCCAGGCCCTGGGTACCATATCCCTGGTAAAACAATAATTAAAATAAAAAATAATGATATTCTCACCTTCCGGCGGCCCCCGCAGCCTTCCCGCGGCCCCCGCAGCCTTCCCGCCTTCAGCGACGCTCCCGGCAACTTCCGGTCCCAAGAGTCCTTTGCAAGAATCACCCAGATGGCATAGCGGTCTCGCGAGATGCTACGTCATCGGTGTGATTTGCCGCAAAGCATCCTTGGGACCGGAGTTGCCGGGAGCGTCGCTGAAGGCGGGAAGGCTGCGGGGGCCGCCGGAAGGTGAGAATATCATTATTTATTATTTTTTTTATTATTTTTACATTAGATCTTTTTACTATTGATGCGACATAGGCGGCATCAATAGTAAAAAGTTGGTCACACTTGTCAAACACTATGTTTGACTCGTGTGACCAACCTGTCAATCAGTTTTCCAAGCGATGCTACAGATCGCTAGGAAAACGCTAGCATTCTGCAAGCTAATTACGCTTGCAAAACGCTATTATTCTGGCGGGAATCAGCACACAAAAAACGTGCGTATTTCCTGCGGGAGAAGTGCGGGATTGCCGCGGAAATTTCCGCGGCAATTCCGCAACGTGTGAACTTAGCCTAAATGTCCCTGGAAGAAGCAAACGAAAAGAAACAGGATTAATAATCTCCATGATCTTATAAGGTCCAATGAACCTAGGCTTAAATTTAGGAGATGCTACTCTCATAGGAATATTCTTTGAGGACAACCAGACCAAGTCCCCACTTTAAACCGAGGACCATCAGTCCTATGCCGGTTAGCAAACCGCTGAGCCTTCTCCTGAGAGAAGGACAACCTCTCCACTACCTGGTCCCAAATCTGCTGCATACGCTCAACAACAGAGTCAACACCTGGACAGACAGAAGCCTCCGTCTGTCCTGAAGAAAATCGAGGGTGAAACCCAGAATTACAGAAAAACGGAGACATCAAAGTGGCAGAGCTAGCCCTATTATTAAGAGCAAACTCAGCCAAAGGCAAAAAAGACACCCAGTCATCCTGATCAGCAGACACAAAGCATCTTAGATAAGTCTCCAATGTCTGGTTTGTTCTCTCAGTTTGACCATTGGTCTGAGGATGAAATGCCGAGGAGAAAGACAATTGAACACCCAGTTTAGAACAAAAAGTCCTCCAAAATCTGGAAACAAACTGGACTCCTCTGTCAGACACTATGTTCTCAGGAATGCCGTGTAAACGAACCACGTGCTGAAGGAACAACGGCACCAATTCAGAGGAGGAAGGCAACTTAGGTAATGGCACAAGATGTATCATTTTGGAAAACCTATCACAAATTACCCAGATGGTGGTCATTCTCTGAGAAACAGGAAGATCGGAAATGAAATCCATAGAGATATGGGTCCATGGTCTCTTGGGCACAGGCAATGGCATCAACAAACCACTAGAGCGAGAGCAAGGCTTGGAGCGAGAGCAAGTCCCGCAGGACTGCACAAATTCCCTGACATCGCGAGACAAGGTAGGCCACCAAAAGGACCGACTAACCAAGTCTCTGGTACCAAAAATTCCGGGATGCCCAGCCAATGCGGAACAATGAATCTCAGACATCACACTCTTTTTCCATTGGTCCGGGACAAACAATTTTCCAACAGGGCAGCGCTCGGGCCTATCCTCCTGACACCCCTCCAGAGCAAGTCTCAAATTGGGCGAGATGGCGGAAAGAACTACACCCTCCTTCAAAATAACAGAGGGATCAGATAGCTCAGGAGAGTCCGCAAGGAAACTCCTCGAGAGGGCATCCGCCTTAACATTCTTAGTGCCAGGAAGAAAGGAAACCACAAAATTAAAACGTGTGAAAAACAAGGCCCACCTGGCCTGTCTAGGATTGAGTCGCTTGGCAGATTCCAGATAGACCAGATTCTTATGGTCCGTAAGGACCACCACCTGATGTTTGGCTCCCTCCAGCCAATGTCTCCACTCTTCAAAAGCCCACTTCATGGCCAATAACTCCCGATTACCCACGTCATAATTACGTTCAGTAGGAGAAAATTTTCGAGAGAAAAAGGCACAAGGGTTACTTTTAGAGGTCTCTGGATCTTTTTGGGACAAAACGGCACCTGCCCCAATTTCAGAGGCATCAACCTCCACCTGAAATGGCAGAGAAACATCAGGCTGCCGTAGAACAGGAGCAGAAGTGAATCTCTGCTTAAGTTCCTGAAATGCAGAGACTGCCTCAGGAGGCCAATTCACCACATCAGAACCCTTTCTGGTCAAATCAGTTAATGGTTTAACAATAACCGAGAAATTACCAATAAATTTACGATAAAAATTGGCAAAACCCAAAAATCTCTGAAGAGCCTTTAATGAAGTAGGTTGGACCCAATCACAGATGGCCTGAACCTTGACCGGGTCCATTTCAATAACAGATGGGGACAAAATGAATCCCAGAAATGAGATCTTCTGTACGCCAAAAAGACACTTTGATCCCTTCACATACAGAGCATTCTCTCTCAAAATCTGGAATACAGTTCGAACATGTTTCACATGAGAGTCCCAGTCATTAGAAAAAAATCAAGATATCATCCAAATAAACAATCAGAAACTTGTCCACAAAATCCCTGAAAATGTCATTCATGAAGGACTGGAAGACGGAAGGAGCATTAGTGAGCCCAAAGGGCATCACAAGGTACTCAAAATGCCCTTCAGGGGTGTTAAATGCCGTCTTCCATTCATCCCCGTGCTTAATGCGAATAAGGTTATACGCCCCCCTGAGGTCAAGCTTAGTAAACCAAGTAGCGTTTTTCACCCTGGAAAACAGGTCAGAAATCAAGGGTAACGGGTATTGATATTTCACAGTAATATTGTTCAAGAGACGATAATCAATACACGGCCTTAATGAACCATCTTTTTTGGCCACAAAGAAAAAA
>JARQOD010012994.1:0-17496 GCA_033576555.1 Oophaga sylvatica | reverse complement strand
CTTGCTTTTTGCATTTTGTCCTGCACTTCTGTGGGGGTCTGCCAGGTCACCTCCGGGGGCTTGTGCTCCTCTCAGTTTAGTTCAGCCAGTTGTTTGTTCATTTGCCTTTTCCAGTTTTTTCTGTGGCTGCGGCTTAGTTTTGTTACACCAGAGAACTAATTTAGGTGGTAGAGGTCGTGTGATCTCAGGTGTTTTTGCAATTAGTGTGTTGGTATTTTTTTAGGGTTTTTTGGATTGCAGTAAGTGACCTTCCTATCCTTTTCTGTCTAGGAAGATTGGGCCCCAACGTTTGCTCATACTATTTTCTGTCTGTGTCTGTATTTCCTCTTGTCTAACCGCCATTACATGTTTGGGGGCTTCCTATGTTCTTTGGGGATCTGCTCTGGGGCAGATAGTTTTCCTCTTCTATCTTTAGGTGAAGTTAGCTTCTCAGGCTGTGACGAGGCGTCTAGGACTAACGTAGGTAAGCTCCACGGCTGCCTTTAGTTGTGGTGGTTAGTCAGGGTACTGCAATCCAATAGATTCCAACCTCTCTGGTGTATTGCCTTTTTTGCCTGTTCTCCTCAGCTACCAAATCATAACAGTATCACCAGCCTAAAACTGATAATTATATGGTACTCACAGAAGGGAAAAATAGTGTGAAAGAAAGAAGATTGTCAGAGTTGTCAGAGATTTTTTTTTTTTTTTTTTTCCCTCTGTATCTCTGGGTGCTGAGGAGGATTTTTTTTTCTCTCAATGGAGTTTGCACAGTTGTCTGGCCGTGTGGATCAGCTTGCCACTGAAGTTCGGAGTATTGCTACCTATCTTGCAGGGTTGCCTGTTGTGGAACCTAGGATTCCCATGCCAGATTTGTTTTTAGGGGATCGAGCTAAATTTCTGAATTTCAAAAATAACTGTAAGTTGTTTTTTGCCTTAAAATCTAAGTCCTCAGGGAACGCAGCACAGCAGGTTCAAATTGTCATTCTCTCCTGCGCGGCGATCCTCAGGATTGGGCTTTTTCCCTGACACCTGGGGACCCTGTTTTGAGTAATGTTGATGCATTTTTTCAGGCTCTGGGGTTATTGTACGATGAGCCTAATGTCACTGATCAAGCTGAAAAAGCCTTGTTGGCATTAAATCAGGGGCTTGAGGACGCTGAGTTATACTGTCAGAAATTCCAAAAGTGGGCAGTCCTGACCAAATGGAATGACGATGCTTTGGCAGCCCTTTTTCGGAAGATTCTGTCAGAGAATGTAAAGGATGTTATGGTGGGATTCCCTGTCCCTCTGGTCTCAGTGATTCTATGTCATTAGCGATTCAAATTGACAGACGTTTGCGTGAGCATAGAGGTATGCGTGGAATAGTGTTGCATTGTGAACCAGCTTCTGAACCCATGCAGTGTGATAGAGTGGCTTCTGGGGCACAGCGTCATGAGTTTCGAAAACGCAATGGGTTATGTTTCTACTGTGGTGATGCCTCTCATGCTATTTCAGTCTGCCCTAAGCGGGGAAGACGTTTTGCACGTTCAGTTGTCTTGGGTAGTGTTCAGACTAAATTTTTGTTAACTGTTACCCTGATTTGCTCCCTGTCCACATTTTCTGCTCAGGATTTCGTTGATTCGGGAGCAGCTATTAACCTGATGGATTTTGATTTTGCTAAACGTTGTGGGTTTCCCTTGATACCCCTACGGAAGTCTATTCCCCTACTGGGGATTGATTCTACCCCTTTGGCTGAGAATAAACCCCAGTTCTCTACTCAGGTGATAATGAGGGTTGAACCTGATCATCAGGAGAGTTGCAAATTTTTGGTGCTGTATAATCTGCATGACATTATTGTACTAGGTTTCCCTTGGTTACAGTCTCATAATCCTGTTTTGGATTGGAAATCTGTGTCTGTAACCAGTTGGGGCTGCCAATGTGTTAATGCCAACACTCCTGTTTTTTCTGCCTCCCCCCAGGCTCAGGATGTTCCTGACTTTTTGACTGATTTTTCTGATGTGTTTAGCGAAAGTAAATCTGCATCCTTGCCCCCCCATAGGAGCTATGACTGCGCTATTGAATTAGTGCCTGGTAGTAAATTCCCTAAAGGTCGCCTTTTTAACTTGTCTGTACCTGAACATGACGCTATGCGGTCTTATATTAAGGAGTCATTGGAGAAGGGTCATATCAGACCATCCTCTTCACCCTTGGTGTCGGTTTTTTCTTTGTGGCCAAAAAGGATGGTTCATTAAGGCCGTGTATTGATTATCGTCTCTTGAACAATATCACTGTGAAATATCAATATCCGTTACCCTTGATTTCTGACCTGTTTTCCAGGGTGAAAAGTGCTACTTGGTTTACCAAGCTTGACGTCAGGGGGGCATATAACCTTATTCGCATTAAGCACGGGGATGAATGGAAGACGGCATTTAATACCCCAGAGGGGCATTTTGAGTACCTAGTGATGCCCTTTGGGCTCACTAATGCTCCTTCCGTCTTCCAGTCCTTCATGAATTACATTTTCAGGGATTTTGTGGATAAATTTCTGATTGTTTATTTGGATGATATCTTGATTTTTTCCAATGATTGGGACTCTCATGTGAGACATGTTCGGACTGTGTTCCAGATTTTGAGAGAGAATGCTCTGTATGTGAAGGGATCAAAGTGTCTTTTTGGCGTACAGAAGATCTCATTTCTGGGATTCATTTTGTCCCCATCTGTTATTGAAATGGACCCGGTCAAGGTTCAGGCCATCTGTGATTGGGTCCAGCCTACTTCATTAAAGGCTCTTCAGAGATTCTTGGGTTTTGCCAATTTTTATCGTAAATTTATTGGTAATTTCTCTGTTATTGTTAAACCATTACTGATTTGACCAGAAAGGGTTCTGATTGGTGAATTGGCCTCCTGAGGCAGTCTCTGCATTTCAGGAACTTAAGCAGAGATTCACTTCTGCTCCTGTTCTACGGCAGCCTGATGTTTCTCTGCCATTTCAGGTGGAGGTTGATGCCTCTGAAATTGGGGCAGGTGCCGTTTTGTCCCAAAAGATCCAGAGACCTCTAAAAGTAACCCTTGTGCCTTTTTCTCTCGAAAATTTTCTCCAACTGAACGTAATTATGACGTGGGTAATCGGGAGTTATTGGCCATGAAGTGGGCTTTTGAAGAGTGGAGACATTGGCTGGAGGGAGCCAAACATCAGGTGGTGGTCCTCACGGACCATAAGAATCTGGTTTATCTGGAATCAGCCAAGCGACTTAATCCTAGACAGGCCAGGTGGGCCTTGTTTTTCACACGTTTTAATTTTGTGGTTTCCTTTCTTCCTGGCACTAAGAATGTTAAAGCGGATGCCCTCTCGAGGAGTTTCCTTGCTGACTCTCCCAAGTTATCTGATCCTACTGTTATTTTGAAAGAGGGTGTAGTTCTTTCGCCATCTCGCCCAATTTGAGACTGGCTTTGGAAGGGTGTCAGGAGGATAAACCCGAACTCTGCCCTATTGGGAAATTGTTTGTCCCAGACCGGTGGAAAAAGAGTGTGATGTCTGAGATTCATTGTTCCGCATTGGCCGGTCATTCCGGAATTTTTGGTACCAGAGACTTGGTTAGTCGGTCCTTTTGGTGGCCTACTTTGTCTCGTGACGTCAGGGAATATGTGCAGTCCTGCGGGACTTGCTCTCGCTCCAAGCCTTGCTCTCGCCCTAGTGGTTTGTTGATGCCATTGCCTGTGCCCAAGAGACCATGGACCCATATCTCTATGGATTTCATTTCCGACCTCCCTGTTTCTCAGAGAATGACCGTTATCTGGGTGATTTGTGATAGGTTTTCCAAAATGATACATCTTGTGCCATTACCTAAGTTGCCTTCCTTCTCCGAATTGGTGCCTTTGTTCCTTCAGCACGTGGTTTGGTTGCACGGTATTCCTGAGAGCATTGTGTCTGACAGAGGAGTCCAGTTTGTTTCCAGATTTTGGAGGACTTTTTATTCTAAACTTGGTGTTCAATTGTCTTTCTCCTCGGCTTTTCATCCTCAGACCAATAGACAAGCTGAGAGAACAAACCAGACATTGGAGACTTATCTGAGATGCTTTGTGTCTGCTGATCAGGATGACTGGGTCTCTTTTTTGCCTTTGGCTGAGTTTGCCCTTAATAAAAGGGCTAGCTCTGCAACCTTGATGTCTCCATTTTTCTGCAATTTTGGGTTTCACCCTCAATTTTCTTCAGGACAGACGGAGGCTTCTGTCTGTCCAGGTGTTGACTCTGTTGTGGAGCGTATGCAGCAGATTTGGGACCAGGTAGTGGAGAGGTTGTCCCTCTCTCAGGAGAGGGCCCAGCGGTTTGCCAACCGGCATAGGACTGATGGTCCTCGGTTTGAAGTGGGGGACTTGGTCTGGTTGTCCTCAAGAAATATCCCTATGAGAGTTGCATCTCCTAAGTTTAAGCCTAGGTTCATTGGACCTTATAAGATCATGGAGATTCTTAATCCTGTTTCCTTTCGTTTACTTCTTCCAGGGACATTTAAGATCCATAACGTGTTCCACAAGTCCTTATTGAAGAGGTTTGTCGAGCCAGTGGTTCCTATGGCTGTGGCTCCTGACCCTGTTTTGGTTGAGGGCAATCTAGAGTAT
Organism: Oophaga sylvatica; assembly: GCA_033576555.1. Taxonomy (NCBI): domain Eukaryota; kingdom Metazoa; phylum Chordata; class Amphibia; order Anura; family Dendrobatidae; genus Oophaga; species Oophaga sylvatica. The sequence goes on along the minus strand of JARQOD010012994.1, from coordinate 12,922 downwards.
GTGGTTGAGAAAATATTGGATTCTCGTTTTTCTAGACGGAAACTCCAGTATTTGGTTAAGTGGAGAAGTTTTGGTCAGGAGGACAATTCTTGGGTGTTTGCTTCGGACATCCATGCTAGAAGACTCATCCGTGCGTAACACAGAGCTCATCCTGACCGACCTGGTTGCCCAAATGAGGGTTCGTGACCCCTCCTCAAGGGGGGGTACTGTTGTGATGTGCTAGAAATGATTCTGAGCAGAAGCTCCCTCTGGTGGTTACAAACAGTACTGAACTATTCAATGAAGATTGTGAAGATTGGCGATCAGGTGTTACTGACTGGTCTTATATAAGGGAGGTTCCCTCCCATCAGGGTTGCCGGTGATCAATTGTTCTGGTCTCAACTTTTGTTCCTGGTTCACTTTGAAGCTTGCTGTTTCGTGCCTGCATCTTCTGCTAACAGATAAGACATTTTCTTCTTTTAGTTTTTTGTGCTTGCTTTTTGCATTTTGTCCTGCACTTGTGTGGGTGTCTGCCAGGTCCCCTCCGGGGGCTTGTGCTCCTCTCAGTTTAGTTCAGCCAGTTGTTTGTTCATTTGCCTTTTCCAGTTTTTTCTGTGGCTGCGGCTTAGTTTTGTTCACCAGAGAACTAATTTAGGTGGTAGAGGTCGTGTGATCTCAGGTGTTTTTGCAATTAGTGTGTTGGTATTGTTTTAGGGTTTTTTGGGATTGCAGTAAGTGCCCTTCCTATCCTTTTCTATTTAGGTAGTTTGGGCCCCAACGTTTGCTCATACTATTTTCTGTCTGTGTCAGTATTTCTTCTTGTCTAACCGCCATTACATGTTTGGGGGCTTCCTATGTTCTTTGGGGATCTGCTCTGGGGCAAATAGTTTTCCTCTTTCTATCTTTAGGTGAAGTTAGCTTCTCAGGCTGTGACGAGGCGTCTAGGACCAATGTAGGTACGCTCCACGGCTGCCTTTAGTTGTGGTGGTTAGTCAGGGTACTGCAATCCAATAGATTCCAACCTCTCTGGTGTATTGCCTTTTTTGCCTGTTCTCCTCAGCTACCAAATCATAACAGGCTGGGGAATCACAGACAGGGAGGAGGCAGGCGGAGGGCCTGGGGAATCACAGACGGAGGAGGCAGGCGGAGGGGCTGGGAATCACAGACAGGGAGGAGGCAGGCGGAGGGCCTGGGGAATCACAGACAGGGAGGAGGCAGGCGGAGGGGCAGGGGAATCACAGACAGGGAGAAGGCAGGCGGGGGGGCTGGGGAATCACAGACAGGGAAGAGGCAGGCACAGGGCCTGGGGAATCACAAACAGGGAGGAGACAGGCAGAGGGGCTGGGGAATCACAGACAGGGAGGAGGCAAACAGAGGGGCTGGGGAATCACAGACAGGGAGGAGAAGACCCAGTGCACAATCCGGCCCCTGTGCTCTGAAATCTAAAACTTCAAATGTTGATTAAGGAAGATCCACAAAGCTGATTTCTTGACCAAAGGTATCAATGTAATCAGTAATACAGCACATTACAGCCATGTCTTTACTTTAAATTACAGTACTTTAGAAAATCATGCAGACATGTTCCCTTTAAGTGCTCTTTCACTAATTATTGTGAATTATGTCCTGATGGGAAAAATACCCACAAAGGGAATATATTGAAGCATGCCTCATTGTTTTTTTTCTCAATATGTCTCTGTATGAAATCAAAGACTTATGAAGGTACCTCTACAACAACCATAATATTTTCTGTATAAAATAAATTTGTGCCTAAGACCTAATGCTACCAAATGCAAAAACATTCGTTTGTTTGTGAGCTCATACAAATAATATAAATTAATGCTTCCTTTACAATTTACTATACTAATGAGACATTTGTAATAGTCCTCAAAGTTTCAATATACAACTTAGAAATACAGTAGGTACTTCACTAAGAAGTAGCAAACCTGGAGTCTAATTGCTTTGCACTTACATTTATGGCTTTTATATATTGATGTTGTTCTCAATAAAACACATTATGTTTGTACTTAGTATTGGTTCTTATCTTAAGTAAGCAGCTGTATTGATATATTGTGGCATTACGCTTCTTGTTGATATTGATTTTGTTACATCCTTTCATTTCAAGCCTCACACTGTCAAAGTAGTAACATTATGGCATATGTCCATTTTTTAACATCATTTTTCAGTTTATACTAGTTAAATTTACTCTAGATGCAGTTGAGTAATTTTATAAAAATGTTGCATTACTTGCCCTGCACTGGCCCTGTGAACAGTCTCCATTATATTCCAAATATAGTCCAGACATAATCTGTCCACTCCATTCATCTCTAACCTAACTTCCCAATATTTCCCTATATACTGTATATCTCAAGTCCAAAAAAATCTTGTTGCTTGCTCACCTCCTATCTGCTCCTCGTGCAATTCGCTCCCAAGATTTTTCATGTGTATCCCTCATATTCTGGAACTTGCTATCTCAACACATAAAATAGTCCCCCATGATGAAAGCCTTCAATTAAAACAAAACCTAAAAACCAACCTCTTCCGAAGGGCCTACAACCATCAAAAATCCTCAGGCTTCCTGATTTAACCTCATTAGCCATGCAGGAGGCTGAATCGCCATTCATGGGTCACAGTGGCGGTTTTATTCTCATGCAGGGACAAAGAGGTGACATATCATATTCAGGGGCAGAGTGATGGCTTCATCTATATTCTAGGGCCACAATACTGGTGGCACAGTGGATAATTGTATATTTAAGGAGACACAGTGGCTAATAGTTTTTATATATACACATACAGTATATGTATATAGAGGCACTCTATGGATTTTTTTTATCCAAGGGTCATTAACAGTGTGTAATATGTATGTGATGTTATTTTCCAGGGTACAGCATAGAGATATGGATTAGTGGAAGGTCCTGTACAGAAAAGTCACGCCCGGGAGAAGTCATCATGAATGTTTCAGGTAGATGGGGAATGAAAAAAAGAGAACAACTTCAGAATAGATGTAAAGGTAAGGTACTAAATATAATATTTTATTCTACCTCTATATCTGATCAATACTATAGTCACTGAACTATGTACTGAGTAATGAGGGGTACCAACGTAGCTGGAAGATATATATACAGAACTTGAAAAAGACTGGGGTCCAATAATTTGTGTTTCATACACACACAACCCTCTGTGCTGGACCCTAAGGTACACTACTGCATAGTGTCCTCCTTAATTATGTATAACATATTCCTTTATCATATACAGTAACCTCCCTTATAATGTATGATATGTTTTGGTATATAATTGTTCCTCCCTTATTATATTATACAGCAACTGATCTATGTGTGTCTTGTATTTGTTTGTATGGGGTCATATTTACTATGTCAGTGAAATGGCAATTGTTGGGTGGTGCATAAATGGGCAGTGCAAAAGGGAAACATCTTTTATTTTCCAATTTAGTGTATCCCATATGTTCGTTTTCCAAGTTCCCAATTTTAGTTATATGCCAAATAACTATGAAAGCTTGGCCTCATATATTACTTTCCGGTTTTGTGTAGAAATAAAAGCTATACAAGAAATGCAATAATTAATTTGCACATGTGGCACCCGAGGAGTTCAGTTGCCACAGTGACCTTGCCTCCCTCTAGGGAGGAGTAATGTCATGCCTGGAAGCAAGGAAGAGATTCCCTTAACAGGATACAACACTTTTCCTAGTCCAGATCAGAAGGGGGAGCTCTAACACCTGATTTCAGGGGAGCTTCCCTGGAACATTCTGGCCGGGGGAGGAGTTAGAGTTGCTCAACACTTTTAACTCCCTCCTCCTCCCACCACTGCCCCCTCCAACTTCTCTAATCTCTGCTGAGGACTTCGCCATGCACTTCAAAAACAAGATAGACCAAACACGGCAAGTCTTTATTATTCAACCACCACAACCCCTTTGTATACCTGACCAATACCCAAACCCCGTAACCTCCTTATCCAACATCACGGAAGGGGAGCTTGCTCATCTTCTCTCCAAATCACACCTCACCACTTGTGCACTCGACCCCATCTCATCCCACCTCCTCCTCAATCTAGCCACCACTCTTATCCCATCACTAACCCACCTCTTCAACCTATCATTAACTTCCGGTACCTTCCCTTCTGCTTTCAAACATTCGTCACGCCTATCCTCAAAAAGCCAACCCTCGACCCAACCACTATGTCCAGCTATCGCCCAATATCGCTGCTCCCATTCGCTACCAAACTGCTGGAGCAGCATGTCCACGCTGAACTTTCCTCCCATCTTCATCTAACCTGCTCTTTGACAATCTACAATCTGGTTTCCGCCCCCATCACTCCACTGAGACAGCCTTGACCAAAATTACTAACGACCTACTTACAGCCAAAGCGAACGGACAATACTCTATACTCCTCCTTCTAGACCTGTCCTCTGCTTTCGACACAGTTGACCACTGCCTCCTACTACAGATCCTCTCTTTCTTTGGCATCAAAGACCTCGCTCTATCCTGGATCTCCTCATACCTCTCCAACCACACATTCAGCGTCTCCCACTCACACACTACCTCCTCATCCCACCCTCTCTCTGTTGGAGTCCCCCAAGGCTCAGTTCTAGGACCCCTACTCTTCTCAAGTTATACACTTGGACCTGGGGAAACTCATAAAGTCCTACGGATTCCAGTACCACCTTTATGCCGATGATACTCAGAACTACCTCTCTGGCCCAGATGTCACCTCTCTGCTCTCCAAAATCCTGGAGTGTCTATCAGCCATATCCTCCTTCTTCTCCTCCCGCTTCCTCAAACTGAATGTGGACAAATCTGAACTGATCAACTTTCCCCATCTCACAGATCTTCCTTACCTGACCTATCTATAACAATTGACAACATCACGTTTTCCCCTGTACTGGAGGTCCGCTGCCTTGGAGTAACCCTTGACTCTGCCCTGTCCTTCAAACAGCACATCCAAGCTCTCTCCACCTCCTGCCGCCTCCAGCTCAAAAATATTTCCAGAATCCGTCCCTTCCTCAACCCTCACTCATCATCTCCCGTCTCGACTACTGCAACATCCTTTTCTGTGGCCTCCCTGCTAACACCCTCGCACCTCTCCAGTCCATCCTTAACTCTGCTGCCGACTAATTCATCTCTCTCCTCCTACTCTCCTCCGCTTCTCCCCTCTGTAAATCTCTCCACTGGCTCCCACTCCCTCAGCGTATCCAATTAAAATTACTAATACTGACCTACAAGGCCATCTATAACCTGTCTCCTCCATATACAGTACAGACCAAAAGTTTAGACACACCTTCTCATTCAAAGATTTCTCTGTATTTTCATGACTATGAAAATTGTAGAATCACACTGAAGGCATCAAAACTATGAATCAACACATGTGGAATTATACATTACACGTTACAAAAAAGTGTGAAACAACTGAAAATATGTCTTATATTCTAGGTTCTTCAAAGTAGCCACCTTTTGCTTTGATTACTGCTTTGCACGCAGAAAAGGTGAACGGATGGACTCTACATGCCTAGTTCCCACCGTGAAGCATGGAGGAGGTGATGTGATGGTGTGGGGGTGCTTTGCTGGTGACACTGTTGGGGATTTATTCAAAATTAAAGCGATGAGCGGTCCAGCTCACCCCAAACTATCTCGATTGGGTTCTGGTCTGGTGACTGTGGAGGCCAGGTCATCTAGCGTAGCACCCCATCACTCTCTTTCTTGGTCAAATAGCCCTTACACAGCCTGGAGGTGTGTTTGGGGTCATTGTTCTGTTGAAAAATAAATGATGGTCCAACTAAACGCAAACCGGATGGAATAGCATGCCGCTGAAAGATGCTGTGGTAGCCATGCTGCTTCAGTATGTCTTCAATTTTGAATAAATCCCCAACAGTGTCACCAGCAAAGCACCCCCACACATCACACCACCTCCTCCATGCTTCACGGTGGGAACCAGGCATGTAGAGTCCATCCGTTCACCTTTTCTGCATGTGAGTTGCACAACCAGGGTTATAGGGTACTCGGCATCGAGCCCATTGAAGTCTATGGGGAATGTCACAAGTAGCACAGCTCGGTCCGTTGCCCTGGGCGCTCATACAAAGGGGGATATTTACAGGGGATTTTAATAATAGTTCGTGACGCCACCTGTGGTTTCTGATCAGGGTGACCAGCGCTGCAGGGTTGATCCTCTGAGGGTTGTTACTGGCAGCAAGGTGTTAAGTCTCCCACAGGCGAGACCCGGATCCCTCGGAGTATATGGCGGTATTGGGTGCAGGCAATAAGTCAGACACACACAAGTCAGTCTCTTTCCATACCTTTACTAGTGGTGGTTGCAGGTATGTCCCGGGAAGCTGCTCAGGGTGGAGGATGCAAATCCAGGTAATCACTGAGTAGGTTTAAGGCCTCCTTTCTCTTTAATGTGTGTGAGTCCTAACCTGCGTGAAGCGAAGTTTAACTCTGTATAGAACATCTATGCCCGGCCGACATTGTGGTGGAGCCTTCTTTTGGCAAGAACTAAGTCTTTATATGCAGCGTCCCGCTAGACTCCTGTTCTCCCTGACCCCGGTTACGTATCAGCACTATAGGGCCCCTCTGCGACTTGAAGTCCAGCAGGGATTCCGGTTTTCTCCCACTAGCCGTGAAGGTTCTAGCAAGGCTTCGGACCCGCCGTCCGGTTAAGCAGAGTGGAGGTGCTATGTCACCTAAGTCACTCTTTCCTTTGGTCACCACTCGCCCGTCGCCCTACTCTCACCCTTAACATAAGCACGGGTAGCAGTAGGTGTAGTCATCAGCTTTCTTCCTTCCACAGCTCACTGACCGTTTCTCAGTTGATTCGATGTTCTGATAACTGTAGTCCCCTTCCTTCTTTTCCTTCATAGACTCTGTCCAGAGCAGCTTTCAGGACCTTCCGTCAGACTGAATACAAGCCCGCTCCGAGAGTCACTTTCCACATTCATAGGGTACTAACAGTCAGGATGTTCTGAGATAACAGCTTGCAATCTTTCGTCCTCTGTCTCATCTGACAGGAAATCTCCGTCTGTCTGGCTAGAATGACTCACCCTGAATCACCCAAGACTTGTCTAGCTCTGACAGGAACTGTCATGTATAGTGTACAGTTCCTATAGCGTCTTGTGCTTGGGTGCGAGGAAAACACAGGAGACATAGGTTGAAATGAAATGACTTGTATTACTTCATACAAGCATGCTGAAAAGTTCACACAGTTTGCAGGAACAGAGTCAGGAGACACAGCAGGCCAGAGTAATTTCAAGCACTACAATAAATCTCCAAAGCAGGTTCAGGATCTCTTCTCTGTACCGTAATTCCTCTGCAAACATGGATTCACCAAACAGCAGGTTTCCAGAGTCCAAAAGTGTTCCAAGGTTCCTCAGTAGGGAATAGCTGGAGTACAAGTTCAAGGTTTCCAGGAGTCAGGTCACAGACTGACTGAGGCTTGATTCAGGAGCACTGATTGTTCAGCTGAGGCTGCTTAAGAAGCAAGAGGGAAGAATCAGGGCGGGAACATGAAAACTGGAACTCCATATTAACTGAGGGCAAGAGCTGCAGAAAGACAGAAAGCAAAATGGCCGACGGAAAACTGAGTTTCAAGGAACATGTCAACAGAGACAAAGAACCTTACATTACTCCCCCCTTAGGGACAACCTCCGGATGACTTCAGACCAGGCTTGTCAGGGTACCTCTGATGAAACTGGCGGAGCAGGCGAGGAGCATTTACATTGTTGACTGGTTCCCATGAGTTGTCCTCCACTGGGTAGCCCTGCCATTTAATCAAATATTGCAACTGATTTCTGTACAACCTGGAATCTAGAATCCTTTCCACCATAAATTCTTCCTGCCCATCGACCAGCACTGGGTCAGGGCAAGGAGAAGAACGTCCAGGAAACGTATTGGGTGTTGCAGCCTTTAGTAGGGATACATGAAAGACAGGGTGGATTCTCATAGTTCTGGGCAGTTGAAGAGACAAGCAACAGCACTTATAATCTTACTGATCTTATAAGGTCCAATGTACTTATGTCCCAATTTAGACGATGGAATCTTTAATTTAAGATTTCTGGTTGACAGTCAGACCAAATCTCCTACCTTGAAAGCTGGTGCAGGTTTACGAAATTTATCTGCTGCTTTCTTGTACCTTTCCTGAGCCAATTGTAGATTTTCCTTTAGAAGATCCATATTCTTTTGTAAAGAAGTGATTCTTTCAGCCACTGCCGGCAAGGGCGTATCTATGGGAAATCGAGGAAGAATGTTAGGATGATAACCTAGATTGGAGTAAAAAGGAGACTGCTTAGTGGAGGCGCTCTGAGAGAACTCAGCCAGGGAAGTAGATCCACCCAATCATCTTGTAGGTGGCAGATAAAGCAGCGGAGATACTGCTCCAGGGTCTGATTGGTTCGTTCTGTCTGTCCATTAGTCTGAGGATGAAAAGCAGAAGAAAGGTTTACTTTAATGTCCAATGCTGCACAGAAATTTTGCCAAAACCTTGAAGTGAATTGCACCCCTCGATCCGAAATGACCTCATCCGGTACTCCATGTAAGCGAAACACATTCTTAATCATCAAGTCTGATGTCTGTTTTGCAGTGGGTAAGCCGACACAAGGGATAAAATGAGCTGCCTTTGTTAGATGGTCAACCACCACTAGAATGGTGTTCTTCCCTTGAGAGGTTGGTAACTCCACAATGAAGTCCATAGAAATGGATCCCCACGGGCGGGACGGGTGGGAAGAGGTTGCAACAGACCAGTTGGTGAGGAGCGAGGTGTTTTGCATCTTGCACAGACTTCACATGAAGTGACATAGTTTAAAACATCTTTCCTGTAAGTGGGCCACCAAAAGAAACGAGAAGGGAAATTCTTGTGTCTTTAGAATTCCCCTATGCCCGGCTATCTTGGAATCGTGGATGAGTTGCAATACTCTCAATCTGACTGTTTCAGGTATATACAGACGTTGTCCCTGAATCCACACACCATTCTTAAAGACAAGACTTACGTCCCTTGGGGTTGAGCCAACAAAGAATCAGCATGGTATGCTTCCTTGATGTCCTTAAGTAGGTCTTGATTATGAATCACTCCCAGGAATCTAGAGTCAGGAAGAATAGTCTTAGGAGGAGTAAGTGGACGTGTCTCTGCTGAATGAATCCTAGAGAGTGCATCAGCCTTTCCATTGCGCGATCCTGGTCTATAAGAAATGACAAAATTAAATTGGTTTAGGAAAAGATTCCAGCGAGCCTGGCGAGGAGTCAGGCACTTAGCCGACCTGATAAATTCAAGGTTACGATGGTCTGTCAGGACGACTATTTGCTGTGCAGCTCCCTGAAGAAGGTGTCTCCATTCCTTGAAGGCGGCAATAATGGCCAACAATTCTCTATTGCCCACATCGTAGTTCCTCTCAGCCGAAGACAACTGCTGGGAAAAGAAGGCACAGGGATGCAAGACATTCTTCTCACCTGTTCTCTGAGAGAGTATAGCTCCAACGGCACAGTCTGAAGCATCCACCTCTATTATGAAGGCAAGCTCGGGGTTGGGATGTACTAAGATAGGTGCAGTGGTAAATTTATCCTTTAAACAGGAAAATGCTTCCTGAGCTTGCGGGGTCCAGGAGAACCTAGACTGTTTCCGGGTAAGATGGGTGATAGGTGACACTACCTCAGAAAAATTTTTAATGAAACGTCTATAGAAGTTGGCAAACCCGATGAAGCGCTGCACCTCCTTCACATTTCTAGGAATTGGCCAATCCTTGATGGCTTGGGTCTTGTTCCATCCATACTAATCCCTTGCGTAGATAGTACATACCCCAGAAATTGAATTTCGGTCCTATGGAATTCACACTTTTCAAGTTTGATGTAGAGATGGTTTTGTCTTAGGCGTTATAAGACCATTCTCACATGTCCATGATGTTCCTCTGTGGAGTTAGAAAAAATTAGAATATCATCCAGATAAATCACCACAAATATATCTAGGAGATCCCTGAAGATATCATTCACGAAGTGTTGGAAAGTGGCTGGGGCGGTACTCAGACCAAAAGGCATAACTAGATATTCAAAGTGTCCATAGCGTGACCTGAAAGCAGTCTTCCATTCATCCCCAGGTCTAATACGGACCAAGTTATAGGCCCCACGGAGATCCAGTTTAGAGAAAATTTTGGCATGCCGCACTCTCTCCAACAACTCAGGGATTAAAGGCAATGGATAACGGTTTCTAATAGTAACCTTATTGAGTTCCCTATAGTCTATGCAGGGTCTCAGAGATCCATCTTTCTTCTTCACAAAGAAGATGGGTGCACCTGCGGGAGATGAAGAGGGGCGTATGAAGCCCTTGGCTAAATTTTCGTCTATATAATCCTTCAAAGCTTTTAGCTCGGGCCCCGCTAGGGGGTAGATCTTACCAAAAGGTATCTCGGCTCCAGGCAATAATTCAATTGGACAATCATATGGACGGTGAGGAGGAAGCTGATCAGCGTTCTTCTTGTCACATAAATCCACATAGTCCTGGTATACAGCTGGTAGTTCAGGGACTGACATGGTTCCTTTAGGAACAGAGCAAGCTGAAACTCCTTGACTCATCTGTTTCTCCGGAAAGTGTAATTCCTTGGTCTCCCAGTTAATCGTAGGATTCTGCGCCTGCAGCCATGGTAGCCCTAGAATAATGGGAAAGTGGGGAGAAGAGATAAGCATAAAAGACATTTTCTCCTGATGATCTTTACCCATAAGGACCCTCAAAGGCTCTGTTTCTTGATCCACTGGTCCAGAAGTCAGTAGAGAGCCATCCACAGTCTCCATCTGTACTGGAGTAGCCTTCTTCACTGAACGTATCCCCTGTTTCAGAGCAAAGGAGATATCCATAAAATTTCCACTTGCTCCTGTGTCGATCATAGCAGAGCTAGACATCCAGACTGAGTCAACCCAGAGTTTGATGGAAAGGAAGCAATGAGAATTGTTTCTTTTACAACTCAGCTGGGACATCGCTGAGGAAACTTGAAAAATTGCAGCATTTATACCGTCATCGTCCCCAGAACTAACAGAGTTTAAGTCCGAGAAATCAAGATCTCTTGCAGCAGATCTCTCTGGAGCCTGAGGCTCGGACATGACAGAGCTCCTCTCGCAACACTCACAGTGAATGACTGCTGCAGTAGTCTTACGAGAACGGCTGGGGCAGTTTATAATGAAGTGCCCTGACTTACCACAGTAGAAACATAGATTTTCCTTTATACGATGTTCCTTGCGTGCATCACTAACCCGTCTTTGTAAAGAGTCCACCTGCATGGGTTCAGGTTCTGGTTCCCTTGTGATCCTACTCAAAGGTTCCTTAGCTGAGGAGGGAGGTAGTAAAAGGTTAGTGCGATTATTTTCGAACCATCTCTCTTGTCTGCGTTCAGTCAGACGAGCATCAATACGGATACAATAGTTAATAAAGTCACCTAACGCAGTGGGAGGGTCGGCACGAGCAAGTTCATCCTTAATCAGTGGAGACAACCCTTTCCGAAAAATAGATTTCTTAGCGAAAGTGTCCCATGTGGTATCAAGAGCCCATCTCCTGAAATCCAGGGCATATTCGGCTACTGAACGCTTACCTTGGCGCAAAGTTAACATGGCTGCTTCAGCTGTTGCACCTCGATTGGGGTCATCAAACACCTGCCCCATGGCTGAAATAAAAGCATCAAGGTGATTCAAACAATCATCCTCAGTCTCAATCAGAGGGTTTGCCCACATCAAAGCCTTATTGGTAAGCAACATGATTATAGTAAGCACTTTGGATCGTTCAGTGGGAAATTGTGAAGCATGTGCAGAGAAAAATAAATTACATTGATTAATAAATCCCCTGAATTTCTCACGTTCACCGCCAAAACTAAAAGGAGGTAATTTGGGGATCCCAGAACTCGGGGTTATGGCAGGAGCCTGGGCTCGTTCCTCTAGAGCCTCAATCCTGGCTCGCAATTCCTGGGTAGTCTGTCCAAACACTTGCAAATTATGATTAGTGAGGTCCTGTAGGCTTGCAAAACGGGTTTTTAAAGTCTGTACATCTGAAAGGATTGTATCAGTCACTCCGCAAAGTTCCTTTATGCGGGCCTCCATCTTCCAGATCTTTTAAGGCAGAAGTGCTGGAAGGAGAAGAGGAAAGGAAAAAAAAAAAAAAAACAATAGTGTTTACCTGTGGTAACACTGCAGAGTAAAATTTTAAGGGAATGCGCTCACCTGGAATGGTTGTGAGAAGTCACAACCACTGTCATCACATAAGGTATTAAACGGACATCTGATATCCACAGTCACAGCAGACACGGCTTTCCCAGACCCAGCAGACACTAAACATTGGCTCCTGAATCTTGTCATGTATAGTGTACAGTTCCTATAGCGTCTTGTGCTTGGGTGCGAGGAAGACACAGGAGACATAGGTTGAAATGAAATGACTTGTATTACTTCATACAAGCATGCTGAAAAGTTCACACAGTTTGCAGGAACAGAGTCAGGAGACACAGCAGGCCAGAGTAATTTCAAGCACTACAATAAATCTCCAAAGCAGGTTCAGGATCTCTTCTCTGTACCGTAATTCCTCTGCAAACATGGATTCACCAAACAGCAGGTTTCCAGAGTCCAAAAGTGTTCCAAGGTTCCTCAGTAGGGAATAGCTGGAGTACAAGTTCAAGGTTTCCAGGAGTCAGGTCACAGACTGACTGAGGCTTGATTCAGGAGCACTGATTGTTCAGCTGAGGCTGCTTAAGAAGCAAGAGGGAAGAATCAGGGCGGGAACATGAAAACTGGAACTCCATATTAACTGAGGGCAAGAGCTGCAGAAAAACAGAAAGCAAAATGGCCGACGGAAAACTGAGTTTCAAGGAACATGTCAACAGAGACAAAGAACCTTACAGGAACTGATACTGAACTAACTAACTACTACGTTCTCACACACCCTTAAATAGTCTAAAGGGGCTCCCTCCAGTGGCACTGTAGGG